>ONZH01002139.1:0-274540 GCA_900303285.1 Rhinella marina | reverse complement strand
GACACGTTCATGGCACCCCTCGTGCAACTTCCATCACTGCGGGGCCCGCTATCAGCAGGAGGGACAAGTATCGGCGGATGTTGCGGGAGTACCTGGCAGACCGTACCCTGTCCTCCCCGATCCCTCGGCGTCCTACACTTACTGGGTCTCCAAGTTGGACACGTGACTGGAACTGTCCCTGTACGCCTTGGAGGTGCTTGCCTGCCCTGCCGCCAGCGTGCTATCAGAAAGGGTGTTCAGCGCAGCCGGGGGCATTATAACCGAATAAGCGCAGCCGCCTGTCAACCGACAGTGCGGACAGGCTGACGCTAATCAAAATGAACAGCAAGTGGATTGACCCGGACTTTGCTTCTCCAACCGTGGAAAGCAGCCAAAAGTGAAGTGCCATCTGTATGAAGTGCCATTTCCTCCTCCACCCTCCTCCTCCTCCTCCTTAACCGCCGTAGAATTGCTCCGTAAATAGAAAAATTTATATATTTATGGCTCACCTCTTGGGCCTCCACAAAATGTTTAGAGGTCTCACCTCTTGGGCCTCCATATAATTTTTAACAGGTCTCACCTCTTGGGCCTCCACATAATTTTAAGAGGTCTCACCTCTTGGGCCTGCACAAAATGTTTAAGAGGTCTCACCTCTTGGGCCTCCACATAATTTTTTAAGAGGTCTCACCTCTTGGGCCTCCACATAATTTTAAGAGGTCTCACCTCTTGGGCCTGCACAAAATGTTTAAGAGGTCTCACCTCTTGGGCCTCCACATAATTTTAAGAGGTCTCACCTTGGCCTCACATAATTTTTAACAGGTCTCACCTCTTGGGCCTCCACATAATTTTTAACAGGTCTCACCTCTTGGGCCTCCACATAATTTTTAAGAGGTTCTCACCTCTTGGGCCTCCACAAAATCTTTAAGAGGTCTCACCTCTTGGCCTCCACATAATTTTAAAGAGGTCTCACCTCTTGGGCCTTCCACAAAAATCTTTAAGAGGTCTCACCTCTTGGGCCTCCACAAAATCTTTAAGAGGTCTCACCTTTGGGCCTGCACAAAATCTTTAAGAGGTCTCACCTCTTGGGCCTCCACAAAATCTTTAAGAGGTCTCACCTCTTGGGCCTCCACAAAACTGTTTAAGAGGTCTCACCTCTTGGGCCCTGCACAAATGTTTAAGAGGTCTCACCTCTTGGGCCTCCACAAAATCTTTAAGATGGTCTCAACTCTTGGGCCTCCACATAATTTTTAACAGGTCTCACCTCTTGGGCCTCCACATAATTTTAAAGAGGTCTCACCTCTTGGGGCCTCCACAAAATCTTTAAGAGTCTCACCTCTTGGGCCTCCATAAAATCTTTAAGAGGTCTCACCTCTTGGGCCTCCACAAAATCTTTAAGAGGTCTCACCTCTTGGGCCTCCACATAATTTTAAAGAGGTCTCACCTCTTGGGCCTCCACAAAATCTTTAAGAGGTCTCACCTCTTGGCCTCCACAAAATCTTTAAGAGGTCTCACCTCTTGGGCCTCCACAAAATCTTTAAGAGGTCTCACCTCTTGGGCCTCCACAAAATCTTTAAGAGGTCTCACCTCTTGGGCCTCCACAAAATGTTTAAGAGGTGTCACCTCTTGGGCCTCCACATAATTTTTAACAGGTCTCACCTCTTGGGCCTCCACATAATTTTAAAGAGGTCTCACCTCTTGGGCCTCCACAAAATCTTTAAGAGGTCTCACCTCTTGGGCCTCCACAAAATCTTTAAGAGGTCTCACCTCTTGGGCCTCCACAAATCTTTAAGAGGTCTCACCTCTTGGGCCTACAAACAATTTTTAAGAGGTCTCACCTCTTTAGCCTCCACACAATTTTTAACGGGTCTCACCTCTTGGGCCTCCACATAATTTTTAAGAGGTCTCACCTCTTGGGCCTCCACAAAATGTTTAAGAGGTCTCACCTCTTGGGCCTCCACATAATTTTTAAGAGATCTCACCTCTTGGGCCTCCACATAATTTTTAAGAGGTCTCACCTCTTGGGCCTCCACAAAATTTTCCATGAGCCTCTGGCCAGCCCACGGCCTCTTCCTGCCTTTTGCGGTCCTACGCATCCCTCCACATCCCCACTGCTTTACCTGCTAGACATGACACTGGGCCAGGTCGGGTCACTGATATCTCTAGCGCCAACAATTTGGGCATTTTAAGGCTTCTGCATGTGTTTGAGTTGTTTTTACATTTTAAAGAAGACATGTCTGACCACATTTCACACACACACACAATGACAATTAGGGGTGGGGTCTATTTGCTTTCCCCCTTGCCTATGCCATCTGTGGTTGTCATAGGCAACGTGATTTTAAGGGGTGCAGAATTTCATCTTCTTTTTTGTCTAGTTTGGCTTGGGGTCCATGGCAATGTAGAGGAAAGAAGGTTTCCTTGTATGGTCTCACTTTACAGAGAGGTTAGATTGTCTTTGGAGTGTATTGTTGAGAGGCTGTGATAGTGGCGTAATAGTGCGACTTGGGCGCGTTATATGCACCCAGACATGCTTCCCCTGCTGTCCCAGTTGCATTCCAGCAGTGTTGGCATCCTTTTCTGAGGTTTCAGGGTGGACTTGGTGACCTCCAAGTGGTCGAATTGAGATTTCCAAGTGGCGAGCATTTTTTTCCCATAGACTTTAATGGGATTCGATATTCGGTCGAATAGTCGAATTTCGCGGTCTATTCGAATCGAATTTCGAACTTTCGAATATTTCACTACTCGCTCATCTCTATTCATAATGACTAGTGTTGAGCGAACATGTTCGGCCGAATACACCATTCGGCCGAACATGGCGGTGCTCGGGACCACGTGGTATTCGGCCGAAGTGTTCAAGCGACATGCTCGAGTCACCTCCCTGCACGCTAATTAGCCATCTTAGCTACTGGCATTACACCGATTGGCTAGCTGGGTCACATACACCGATTGGCTAGCTTTATAGCACCCGGTGACATGTGACCCGGCCAGTGTTAGACAGGGAGAGCTGCTGCATGCAGGGACAGACATTGTAGGGAGAGAAGCACACTAGGCAGGGATAGAAATCGCTAAACAAAGACCCAAAAGCCCTTTTAAGGGCTATTATATCTGGCACAAACCTACATTTTATTATTTTGGAGGACCTGAAAATAGCGCTAGGTGGCCTGCCATTAACGCCACATGTGCTGCTGCTGCAGGATACTCTCTGTATACTATATACCTGACATACTTTGCTATAATTTCTGCTGTTAAGCCCGCAGTACTTCTTTTGCGTCTTGCTGTATAACATTTGTGTAGGGATAGAATTTCTATAGGCAGGGTTAGTATCATTGTTCAAAAGACACAAAAGTCCATTGTTAAATCCTTCTGCATTTTTTTTTTTTTTTGGTGGCAAAAAAAAAAACCCAAGTGTCTCCTGTCAGTAACTCTAGGTGCACAGCGTATTACAACCGTTCAAAAGTCTATGTAGCTGACATCAGTTGTTACATTTAATACCGTTAATTTAGGCCGCAGTTCCTCATTTGCATCTGCAGTTTAATTTGCCCAAGGAGGGAATTAAACTATAGGGATAGGATTTGGGTAGGTAGAAAGATTGTTTCTGTTCCGAAAAGACCAAAGTCCATTGTGAAATACGTCTGCTTTTTTTTTTTTGGTGGCAAAAAAAACCCCCACGTGTGCCCTTTCAGTAGCGCTAGGTGCACAGCGTATTACAACCCTTCAAAAGTCTATGTAGCTGACATCAGTTGTTACATTTAATACCGATAATTTAGGCCACAGTTCCTCATTTGTGTCTGCAGTTTAATTTGTTTTTTTTTTGGGTGGCAAAAGCGTGCACAGCGTATTACAACCGTTCAAAAGTCTATGTAGATGACATCCGTATTTAATACCATTAATTTAGACCGCAGTTCCTCATTTGCGGCTGCTCTATAATGTTTGCGCATTCAGAATATTGGACATTCGTTTAAATTTTTCTGATCATACAGTTAATAAAAATCTGCAGTGCTGTAGTTGTGACCAAGTTTCATATATACTATACAATATGCGCAAGGCGAGCACTAAGGGACGGGGAAGTGGGCGTGCTGCTGATGGTGAACGCAGAGGCCATGGCTCTTGGCGCGTTGAAACTGTGCCAGCTGGCAGAGCCCAAAAAACAAAGTCATCCAAAACCTCTACCTTCATGTCACAGTTTGCAGGGCGGCGCAAGATACAACTCTTGTCGCCACACCCGTGCAAGCAGGTAGTCGGTTGGATTTCAGCTGATAATCATTCCAGCCGGTTCAGCACCACTCCCTCTTCCACAAAGTCCAGTCTCAGTAGCCAAGAGTCTGGGCAACCGTATCCTAACCGTATCCTTAGGCTGGTGGACACCAAGGCTTTTCGCAGACTGATGGCGGCGGCTGCCCCTCGTTATGCAGTCTCCAGCCACCACTATTTTTCCCAGTAGGCCGTCCCCGCCTTACACCAGCATGTGTCCAGAAACATAACCCGTGCCCTGGTGATTTCTTCTTTGGTCTGCTCTTCAGCAGAATGCCACATCAAGAATATGATTTTTTTCGACGGTCAGCTCGGCATTAGCGTGTCACAGTAAAAAAATTTTAACGGTCTGCTCTTCAGCAGAATGTCACATCAAGAATATCATTTTTTTGGCGGTCAGCTCGGCATTAGCGTGACACATAAAATTTTTTTAACGGTCTGCTCTTCAGCAGAATGTCACATCAAGAATATCATTTTTTTGGACGGTCAGCTCAGCAGCAGAGTGTCACCCTTAATTTTTTTTACGGTCTGCGCAGCAGCAGCATGTCACCCCTATTGTTTTAGAGTGTCAGCAGCAGGCCATCAATGATAATTTTTCACGGGTGTCTCTGATGCCCTCCTTTATGAGTAATAAAGGGTGTATTGGAGTGCCTGTTCCTTGTAATTTTTGGTAGCACTTGCGCTTAATGTACAAAAAAATATATGTTTCCTAACAATATTTCCTGTAAAATCGATGTTATCTTGGGTTTTTAGGGGGTATTTTTGTCATTCCGTAAAAGTGGCGTAATAGTCGGACATCATCTTTAATAGCAGCGACTTCGGTGTCCAAGATGCATCCAGACATCCTCCCCATGCTGTTCCCTAACCATTTCTGTTTCCACCATTTTCTGACAGGGGTGCCTGGTCTTCTCCCATTGACTTCCATTCTACTTGGGCGCTCGGCCGAGCACTCGAGCACCGCCTAGTGTTCGGCCAGAGCACCCGAGCACCCAAACATCGGGGTGCTCGATCATCACTAATAATGACCCATCTTGAAGTAACATCCAAATAAAAAGTCACTCGACATTAAGACATACAAGACTCCAGGACGCACACCAGCCTGAGGAGGATGGCGGGAGCATTCAACAGGCATAGCAAGTATCCCTCGGGAGCCTTGCCAGTATCCTTCTCCGTCCATTATGCCAAGTATCCATCAGGTACCTCTTCAGTATTCCTCTCCATCTATTATGCCAGGTAATGTAATCGCCGCTCGACAGAGCAGCCAGCAGAGTAGCTCTACATCGCACTGTCCATTTGACATAAGCGCCTACAGTACGTGCCCCTCACAATCCAAGCATCGAACTATCGCTACCTGATATAGAAATATACACTTACCAACATACAGAGAATTCATCAGCTTGGCTGTACTTTGGAGGACAATGCGGATAGTATACATAATGAGTAAAGTGTTACCAGTCGGCATTCCAGTTTGCGATAGCCCCATTGAGGAACTGCATAAGAACCTTGTGTGTTTACATCAATCCCCGCTGTTTAATGATGTTTAAAGGGGTTATCCCACGAATAATGTAAAAAATGAAAATCAGACATCATATAGTACATGACAACCTCTTTCTAACAAAACTAGAACCAGCCCTGTACCTCACATGGATCCAGAGATCTCCCCATCCATTTCTGTGCTAGATTTATATCAAGCTGACAGCTCAGGGGGAGTGTCTCTTCTGCTGCAGCTCAGGGGGTGTGTCCATGGTCTCCCTATCACAGCTCAGGAGACAGTTAAAAGTTGAAACTGAGCATGTGCGGCCTTCTCAGTGAATAGGTCAAAGAAATAAGAAATTAAGTGGTCCTATACAGATACATTTTACTGAATAACACAGTAGCTGTAGAAAATTTTTAATCACATGCAATTACAAATGTATTCAGATCCAGGTGCTGGTTTGAAAACTGTAGAATATTTTTCGTGGGACAACCCCTTTAATGATCTATTCCGCATATAAGCAGTGGGAAGGAATGAGATAACCCTATGTTATTATTATTATTATTATTATTGTTGTTATTTTATTTTAGTATGAATTTATTCGTAGGTTTGAATTTATTCGTTTTTTAATAGGTTAAATACCAGTGAGAAAAAATGTCAATCAACTTCCCGAGTGCCGCCTTCTGTTCTACCCCTTTGGCCTGCGTGCCAAAAACTCTGTTTTAAATGTGCCTATTATGTATAGATATAGTCCTGAGGAAGAGGGTAATACAACCCTCTAAATGCGTATGTAAGGATGTGTGGCAAGGGACCTTAAATGTGTCATTCTGCTGGATGTAAATTGTATACTTAGTGTAATATCTCACTTTCGTCAATAGATGGCAGAAATGTATAAGATAAAGTCTATATTGTAGCTGCTTATCAGAGGATTTTATGTTTAGGTTGCAAAGTTTGAAAATAGCTAATTTAGGTGCTGTGTTAGACCCTTACATGTGTCATAGCAAGCCAAATAGACAGTTTTGATACTGCAACTAGCAAATGCTTAGTGCTTCACATTCTCCCTGTGTAAGGGGAGGGAAGGAGGAAGTGAGCTGTGGGAGTGGGTGCTGGAGGCTGCTGGAAAGGAGAAGGCTTCATCTCTGCGGAGCCTGCGACGTGGATGGATCGGCCCACGGTGGAGTCTGGCGACAGCACAAAGGGGAGACTTGAAGCTACGACCTCAGAAGTACCGTGTTGGTAGGATCCAGTTCTGAGGTGGACCAAGAAAAAGGAAGAACAGCACCAAACACCTGTCCAAGGAACTGTAAGTGCGGCTTTGCAGCGTTACCACACCATTCAAGTGGTATTTGGACATACACTTATACCCCAATGTAAGGGATCGTATCCTCTCAGGGGGTCGCCATCACACAATATCTTCAAAACACGGGTATTTTCAGGTCCAACTCAGTTTTATTGGCACCAGCACACCAAAACAAATCATAAAAACAACACCTGCCCGGCTGGGCTCTGACTAAACATAGTTCAGCTAACTCACCTAAATACATACGCTGTTCACACACAGCTTTTAAGTGCGGCTTCCTCAGCTGTTCAGTCCAGCAGCCTTCTGGCTATGACTCCAACCGTATCCTTTGGGGGGAGATGGTACAATAGTCCTCCCGAGTATGACCGTGTGACCCTCTTCTCCTAGGGTCACTGGGCTCCCCAAACTTCCAGGCTACACAGAGCCTTGTGGCCTCTCAGCCCTCCTGGCTGAGACCACACACACACAGAGCCTCCGCAAGCTCTAACCTCTCAGGCCTCCTCAGCCTTTCTCCTCTCTTTCCTACACTGAGGGCTGGTTTATCACAGCAGTAATTACACCCAGGTTGCCTCACCTGTGGTGGAATAGGGATGTGGACTGGAATATCCACCCCCTCCAGACCTCTATAAAGCGTGAGGCCTGTCACTGCCTCACACCAAGTACAGTCGCATTGCTGTGTATGGGCTGATATCTCGTGCATAGCCCTAAGGAACTCATACGCTGACACCTTCCTATCCCACTGGCTGCTTGTAAGCTGTTATTGGTTGAGGGCTCGAGCGTGGATTAAAGTTACAAGAGACAGACATCATTTCCCTGTGGATTACAAATAGTATTGCGCAATACTTAGGGTGCACCCCAACGAGGATCTCACCAAGAGACATACAAGTGCAGCTAGGCAGCTTAATGGACTCTGGGATAAGCATCACATTCATTGGTTTATTGTTAGACAGTCTTGCATTTACTGTTGGTTTATTCGTTGTGTATTAATCTGTTTTACATATATTCTCAGCTTCTTGTTCACTACATAGTTCAGTAAACTCAACTGCTGGGAAACAACCGTTGTCAGTGTCTGTGTGGCATCGTGTACCCTCTGTACTGTGGGCCCAGCCCTCAGTTTTCTTTCACGTAGACCAATCTGCAATAAAGAGGAAAGCTTCTATTTCTCATATCGTTCCTAATGCGTGCTTCACCTCAACCCCGGCAGCACCTTATGTGATCCTGAACCATTTTTTCTCAAACTATCGAACCAGCATCTTCTGTGCAAGCCGCGCCCCACTTCTCGAGTACATTTGCCACTCCTGTCATTCGTCAAGATTGCTATCAGGCCATGGGCATTAGTCTACATTGCTAACCAGCATTGTTTCATGAAGAAATCAATGTTTATCAAGTGTGGTTTGTCTTGTGGTGATCAAGCCAGAAACTCGGGAAGTCCTGTCTTGATGGCTTCGTCTGAGTAATACTGAACAAAGTAGATTTTCTGGCCATTCCAATAACTCTGGTCAGGAAGTACACTCCAACATTCTTTGAGTTCAGGGCAGGTGGTCTCCTAAAGAGATGTATCTGTGATCCAGTATCAGAGACCTGGGAGCAATATATTTAGCTCTTCATTTAGGGGAGGCTCAAGAATCAGTGGTGGAGCAAACAGGTAATATCTCCACCATGTGCTATATCAACAATTGACACAGGGCTCACTCTGATCCACGAAAGTCAATGCAGTCAAATTATGACTTGGGCAGTGGAATATCAAACCGTAGACAGCCATCCACATTCAAGGTAATCGGAAGGTTGAGGCGAATCTGTTAAGTAGGCCACAGTTGAAGTCTCATCGACTGTATCTTTAACAGATTGTGTGCAGATGGGGAACCCCCATTTAGATGCTATAGGGAGAGGCTCTGATACAAAGCTCAAGAAGTTCTGCTCCCTGAATCAACTGGATCCACCAGAAAGAATAGATGGCCTGTCTTTCAGATCGGAAGGAATTTGTCATCCAAATTTTCCTCCATTTCCCCTCATATCCTGAGTACTCAGGAAAATGAGACAAGAGTCTCAGCCATAGCCATAGTGCTCATCTGGCCAGGAGGGTATGATCCAGTACTGGCTACAATTTTCCAGAGGAAATTATTGGAGATACAGTTCAGCCAGATCTTCTCATTCAAGCAGGCCTACAGCATCCACACCAGAGATGTTTCAACTTACAGCCTAGAATCTGACGGTTCAGGACTGAAGAAGGGCTTGTAAGATGTGGTAGTGAAAACATTGCAGAATCCTGACCTGTCTGAAGCCTTGCATTTTTTTACAGGAAGGTTTCCAGTTTAGGTTAAAACCTAATACTGTAAGTGTGCATTTCACGGCTCCCACTGCTTGCATAGATGGAGCCTTCGTGCATTCATACATTTTTTAACGTTCTTTATTTTATTTAAATTAATCGTTAAGCCTCCTATTCCAGACTGGGATCGGGGTTTTTCTCCTCAAGACCCTAGTTGAATCTCTATTTGAGCCTCTTACAGAAGCACCACAAAGGTTTGTATCTTGGAAGGTGTATTTCTGTTGGCAATTGCATCAGCCAAGAAGGTGTTAGACTTTGCAAGGGCCATTTCTGAAAGTACATCAAGATGACTCAATTTTAAGGTTGATGCCCTATATCCTACCAAAGCTCTCATCTGACATGAATGTCATTGGAGGACCAGGGTCCTTCAGGGTGGCTGACCAGCTGTTTATAGAGAAGTATAGAAGCCAGCAAGCCTACACTGCTTGGATTAAGGATACTATTAAAGTCTACTTCTAAATTTCAAGTGCTCCAGTTACCAGGTGGAGTTACAGCACTCAACTCTGTCAACTTGGTCGCTTGGGCAGAGAAAAAGGGGGGGGAAAGCATTGGGTGGTCTTCTCCATGCATCTTTACAAAACAATATAAGTTGGATGTATCTGGTGCTTCCGATTCAGCCTTTGACAGACAAGTAATTATTAAGGCTGCAATTTGCCCCTCCCCCCTTGGTTTAATACTGCTTTCCAATCCCTTTGTGTTGTGCTGCCTGAAGGACGATAAGGAAAGTCTAAATTTGCTTACCGAAATGTATTTTTCCTTGAGTCCAAAGGCAGCACAAATATCCCTCCCTGAAAGACATTGCTTGGAAAAAACACATCTACCTACTGGGTGTGCACTCGTTTACAGGGGGGTTAATTAGTCCGATTTACTAATGATTATCTTTTGTCCTAGACGGGAGAAGCAAGACATTAACCCTTTGTGTTGTGCTGCCTTTGGACTCAAGGGAAGATAAATTTTGGCAAGCAAATTTAGACTTTTCTCCTGCAGGCTGTCAGCTCTGCAACTGCTCCCCCTCCTTCTCCAGACTCAAGGGTGGCTGCTTTAGATGCTCATATCTCTGGTTTGTACTGTTTGAAAGCTTTCAAACAATGCTAGAATTGCAGCCCATGGGACATGGGAAGTACATGGGAAGATAGCACTGTTAGAAATTGGGATGCAGTGAATACAGCTGAAAGTAAAAGCAGGTTTTACCCGCGATTATTCCCGACTCGATTTCTAACAGTGATATCCTCTCTGTTGCTTGGACTAATGCTATCAGCAGCTAAAGCAGCCCTCCCCCCTTCCACTTCTGCCCGAGCACAGCTCTGGCAGAACAGTTAAGTACTTTTCCCACAGCCCGAGTTGAGCTTAGGCAGAACTGTTAGGTGGTTAATATATGCAAATGAGCCTCTAGGCGTGATGGGGGCATTGCCATTACACCTAGAGGCTCTTCCCTGTAGGAAACTGCTGCATGCTCTCCATTTTGATTGACTGGGCCAGGGCCAACGCCAACTGAGAGCAGTTGCAGAGGGAGCTTATCCTCTAGGAGTAAAGGCAACGCCCCCGTGAAGACATTTGTGTTGGTCCTATGTTCATAGGTGGCCACATGGTTGAGAAAAATGACGTTTTAATATATGGAAATGAGCGTCTAGGAGCAACGGGGGGAATCCTAGAGTCTCTGCTTTCTCTGCAACTGCCGCTCCCTCTGCACTTTAATTAACAGGCCCAGGCATCATGATGCATTCACTGCTGGTCCTGTCAATCAAACAGCAGAGGGCACAGCAGTTGCAGAGAGAGCAGAGCCTCTAAATGTAAACGGCCACTCCCCCGTTGCTCCTAGAGGCTAATTTGCATATATTGAAACATCATTTTTCCCAACACAGATGCCTTCAACCGCCAAGTTAACATGTTATAGGTCAGCCTATATCACAGGTACAAATCTGCTGACAGATGCCCTCAATGTACTATCACACAATTTAATTTCATTTAATAGACAATGGTGTGACTAGCAAATTTCCAAATCACTTCATTTAAAAATATGCCTTCATACACCTGAAAAAAGCTGTAAAGTTATGGCCACTAGGGGTCTCACTTCCACCTGATATGTAATCCACTGCCTGTTGTCAGGCAAAATCCATCCCCTGTAACAGAAACACAGATGATGGCAGGGCAGAAGTGGGCAGAAGCTAGCTGAGATTGCGAGCCTGATAAAAGAACTGCTTCTACACTGCTTCTGATTTTCACAGGAAGCTCCTGTGTGTCTGTAAATGTGACTTCCCCTCCTTATCTGTTCTGTGAGCTCTGGAAATGAAAACAAACATAGTGGGAAGTAAAGGAAAGGATGTCATAGCAGCATATTGCTGGCAGACTTCTATAGAAGGGGTACATCCCCTTCTGCTGAGTGAAATTCGTCTAGCTGAGCAGCACAGATAACGAATAATGTGGCTAAAAAACATTAGGGAAGCCCAAACATAACTGTTCCTTCAAAGTTATGATTGTACAAAGAAGCACAACCATTATGCAAACTTTTTTTTGAAAACTCGGGTATGCTTTAAAAGGATATTCAGATCTGGGGCATCGATGGCACATCCTTCGAATATGCCATCAGTGTCTACTAGGTGCAGGCTCCACCACTGGCACCCACCCCTATCCCCCGAACCGCTACCCAAAGTGAAGGAGATTGCACAGCTCAAGTGCAGCCACCCTCCATTCATCGCTATGGGAGCACTGGTTTGGCTATTTACAGCAGTCCCAGAGAGGTGGCCACACATGCAAGGTGCATTTTATATTCAATGCTATGGGAATTAGCTGTGCGTGTATGCTAGGCTATTTTCAGAACTCCCATAGAAGTGAGTGGAGAGCATGCTGCACATGTGCAGTGTGCTCTCCTTTACTTCAGAGGCCCCAGAGGCCCCATTCTGAAAATAGGAGTGGATCCCAGAGGTGGGACCTGCACCTATCTGAAGCTGATTTCATATTCTAGAGATATGTCATCAATGTCTGAAGTGGGTCAACCCCTTTAACCACTTCCAGACGAGGCCATTTAGTCCTGGCCAAGCCTAATACCTTAGCAAAATGTCATCAATGTCTGACATGGACCAACCTCTTTAAGACTGTGGCTGCATGGCAATCATGGACACAACACCCATCACATGATAAAAGATCACCCTTTAGCAGTGCAGTCATTGAACTAAATGGTGGTTGCAGAATGACTCGTAAGTTGCTGTGACTGCAACCTGCTGCAACAGCCATTCTGGGGTTGCAGTCGCACCGTGACCCTATTGTGTTCAGTGGCTGCACTGCTACTCAGTGATCTTTGGTCATCATATGAGTGATACAGCCAAGTTCACATGATAACTACAGCCTAAATGTCACAAATCTAATAGTTTCAGTCATTATTTGACACGATTTACTGTATGCACAACCATTACAATTGCTTTTATTTAATAAGATAAAATTGCCGTCACCCTCTTGCACGCCTCTCTTATGCTAGATGATATCAGGAAGTTGCCCAAAGTTTGAGGCGGGGGGTGTATCTACATCAAAACTAGAGATGTTATCTGATGTTTTTAAGAAGATATAAATGAATGATGACAGTGTGTGAGGTTTATGATGTTTCTATGTCTCTGGTTGAAAGGAGGAATGTGGAGGAGTGACTATAGAAGGGCTCACATATTAAGAGCATTGTCAATGATATAGTACTATACTGTATCATCTGAGTCTTTTTGTATTTTGATGGTGGTTTTATAGTTAAACATGGAGTTGAGTAGAATTACATCTGCTATGAATTACCAAGCTCATGTGAAACATCAACATGTTTACAGGGCATCTGTCAGCAGATTTTTACCTATAAAACTGGCTGACCTGTTACATGTGCACTTGGCAGCTGAAGGATCTGTGTTGGTCCCATGTTCATATGTGCTTGCATCGCTGAGAAAAATGATGTTTTAATGAGCAAATGAGCCTCTAGGAGCAACAGTTGCCATTACACCTAGAGGCTCTGCTCTCTCTGCAATTGCAGAACCCTCTCCAGTTTGATTGACAAGGTCAACAGTAAACATATAATGCCTGGACCTGTTAATTAAAGCGGAGAAGGTTCGGCAGTTGCAGAGAGGGCAGAGCCCCTTGGTGTAATGCCAACGCCCCCAATGCTTCTAGAGGATAATTTAATATATTAAAACATAATTTTTCTCAGCACTGCGGGCACACATGACTTTTTTTTATAAGGCTCAAAATAAAATGTCTGGAAAATGGAAGAGTGCAGAACGAAAGGCCCAGACCTTGTTATCGAAGAGTCAGAACGTGGGTAGTACGTAGCAGCAGTAGCAGAACCAGCTATCCCGCCAGTAGTAGTAATAGATGTAGACCACAGTTGGCTTTCTATAGGTGGCACTTCCTTATTGAGGACGAAGAAGATGAGATTGTGGACTGGATGCCTCACTGTCAGTCACAGCAAGTGAGTCTAACACTAGGCCTTGGAGTCACTGGTTCAGCATTCCTTTTCTTCCTCCTTGATACCCCAGAGAAGTCTTTCAGTTGCATCCTCTCTGTCTTCCCGGTCCTCTCCTAGTGGGATGTCTTCTTTTTCCCTAAGAAGAGGCAACAAAACCCCACCACTATGTAAAATACTCAAAATAGTCTCCCTGTTGATGGGTGCGGCGGTAGTAACATAGAATAAAGGCAGTGCACAGCCTCCCAAAAACCTGCCAGGACCAGATCTGCTGTAAACTTAGCTCGGGAACTGATAATGCAGCAGATAATGTGGGCGCAGGCTCAAAACTAGGCCAAGCTTTGTTGCCACTGGTTCTGCGTGATATCTCCCGTATGGTAGTTTTTCTCCCCAGTAGCAGAAGTCAGCAGCATTGCCCTTTGCAAGATCTGCAGGATTAAAATAAGCTATGGGTGTTCAAACACAGATGTAGGTAGGCACGACAGCTTTATTGAACCACACGAAACAGCATGATCTGCGGCCAGCCACAGCAACAAAAGTATTTTTATTTTCCTGACCTTCTTTGTGGCAGCCAGGCCACATTCACATGCAGTACAGTGTCATTGTTTATTGTCATCTTTGTCATCATCATCAGTTCCTGCTTCTCACGCTCAGACTACCTCTCCTTCTCCTACTCTGCTCCATCGTCAGCCATCGATAATGTGTTGGTCTGGTTTAAACACCAGGCGCTTATCTGCCTCTTCCATGCTCTCTTCTGTGGACATCCTCCTGTCCGAAACAGAAGTAGGGCAGAGCATCGCTCCCACTTGATGCCATATTAAAGCTGATCGACCTGGAACAGGGTAGCCCTCAGTTGATCACTTGCTAAAGTGCATCAAGCAGCAAACATCCCACTGGCTGTCTCCCTGCCAACTCCAGCTGAGCAAAGGTAGTCAACGACAATGGCTGAAACATCATGGCCGTGCTGCATTTGGGGGAAATAACACATGCTCCTTGCATGGGTCAAGGAGCTTTTTGAAAAAGTACAGTGCCTTGCAGCTGGTCCTCCCCTTGTCCAGGAGACTGTCCTCACATTTCAGGCATGCTTATGTGGCAAGGAATGCCCCCCTGGACTTGCAGCAGCAGAACGATCTGCAGTTGCGCTGCTTGATCCATGACGTTCCACGACATTCCAACACTTTGGAATTCCATCATGCATATGGAGAAAGTCCCATGGAGGAGGAAGTTTAGCATGAGGAGCTTCCACTGGAGGGGCGAATGGAGGAGTCACTTGTGTAGAAGGATGGCATTGATGATGATGACAATGACACTGGCAATGATGACCAAACATATTGTGGGGGGGGGGGGTCACCAGGTTCCATGGACAGATTGGAACAGTGGCCAGAACTGGCCCAGTATGCTTTCTCTTTACGGTTGGATGCATTAGATATATTCCTGTTTGAATTATTCTGGTTGGCAATGTCTAGCTCCCGCAGGACATTCATCCCTAATGTCACGGTCAACCCTCGCCTGGGGGGATGCGTCACTACGATCACTCCTTTGGTTCCCATATCTTGGCCAAAGATTTTTATCCTCATCCATACCACCCCCTTCACTACCAGGCTCTCGTTGTTGGCTGCGATTAAGTGGATCAGGCTGCCAGCTTCTGGTCTCATCTTGCACCCGAAATGGGCCTCAAAATAATCGTAGGGCATAATTGTAAATTCCGACCCGGTATCCACTAGGCAGCGAACCCTCTGCCCCTCAAAGTCTGCTTCCAGCCACGGATTTTCAGAGTATAGGTCTTGGTTCCCATGGATAGGGCGTCGTCTTCCAACCTCCGCCGCAGACTGCCCTGTCACTGTGGCGGTGGGGAGTTCAACGGCATCCCCTCTCCTTCGTCTGCCAGGTTCGAGGAGCAGTTCCGGGCGTAAATGACCCAGCCCCTTGCACTTCCAGCAGCGGACCCGTATCCGTTCTCTCTGCTGACAGGGTTGTCCCATAGGAATTTCCTCTTCTGCCTGTCGGGCGGCTGGTACGGCCACGGGGGCACACCTCTTTGTCGAAGCAGTCGTCGTCCTCCATTGAGCCATCTCAGCACACAGCCCAGTCACTGCCTCACACAGCTTCGCCTGGACAACCTCTCCAGAATATTCTTCCCGCAATTTTCCAGTCATCCGCGCAGCCGACACAGCTTTGATGGTTCCCGTAGTCATTTGGAGTTCCCGTGCGATTGCTTCTGTGTAGACTTCCACGAATGGTTTGTCCGGGTTCTGGATTATGTATTCGGACATTTGTTGCCTTAGTCGCTCGTCCCCGATCCCTACCACAAAATGGTCCCTCAAGGGATCGTCTCCACCTCCAGGATCACCCAGAGCCCTAGGGGCTCGACGAACAAGGTTATTCCTTAACTCCTGCAGGGACGTCGTATAGTCCTGTAGGTCCTCATCTTCCCTCTGGGTCCGGTTACAGAATTGGGCATGTAGAGTCGTGACCTCTGCCAACCCCCCATGCACCTTTTCGAGATAGGCCACGATTTTATCAAACGTGTCACGTTTGATAAACGTGTTGATGGCAACCTCCGAACATATCTCAGGGGCCAGGTTATACATCTTTATGGCTCCCCTAACCCGGTCTACCCAGTCAGATAGCAACATGTTTTTTCCATCATATTTTGCTAAATTATTCAACAGAGTTCCTGTTGGGAGGTGTCCCATTGGGGCCTGTGGGGGCACTGCCCTGTGGGCGGCGATGGGTGCCACTGCCTTGCCACCCCCTGAACTCACTGCTACAGCCTGTATTGCAGGCTGAGCTGCTCCCTCTGCTGCATTCGCCTGCATGGGTGTCACTGTATCCTGCCGACTACGCCAATTTGTAAGAGGGGGACCCAAGGGAGTCCGTTGAGATACAGTGAACCACATAAGAATGAATGCATGGACAGTGAGCTGTGTGAACCAAAATAACTTTACTAACTCTAGAGGAGAAAACTATATACAATATAATGTACACTGTTATCCAGCCGGACCACGCAGAGTGAGGTGTACTCCGGTGTACTGAAATGGTAGTACAAACTCTCTGGGTTGCTAGCATCCCAAGATTGTCCACAGTGGGACCTCAGCCGGGAATTCCCTAATTTAGGTACTATACCTTTAAGGATTTATATTTTGCCTAAATGCCGCTAAATACGGTAGGATCTCCTAACCAAACACAAAGAACTGGATCCACTAGGAATCAACACTAATTATGGGGTCTGTGTACCTGGAATCCTGGCTGAGGGGCACTGTGGCTCACAGAGGCCAAACACACTAAAAATCCCACACTATCCCTCCCGGATACCGGTAATGGCCACCACCCCACCTTAGCTAGACTCCCTTGAACTCCCACATAAGTATTTGTAACTCCAGAACCAAGATGTGGATCCACTTGCTTTAACTGCTACAGCAGCGCCAAAAATTGTCCTCACCCTGATTGCAGGGAGGGACCTAAGCTCAGGATTTAAGTCCCATTCGAAGTGCGCACTAACCGAGTGGAAAATGTTTTAGGCTGAGATCTCCAGTGTAGGCCTGAATGGCAGCTTGGTTTTCTTGATGGATGATCCAACGCTGGCCTTAGGGCAGACAGGCCTCTGATTTCCTCAGCTCCTGATTATGAATGAAGACTGCTGATCCTATTCAGCAGGCAGCAGATCTCAAACAATATCCCTTGCTCACTGTGGATGATGGCTTCAGTCTCTGGCTGATCACAGGACACCAGGTAAAACAATTTAGCAGATACGTCTGAATCCGTTGCTCTCCAACTGCCAACTGTCTGTCCTCCTGCCACTTCCTTTCCCCAGCCCCTCTAGCTTTTCCCAGGAAGTCGTGGCAACAAAATGTACAAATTAAATAAGAAGCTACTTTTAACAGTTCATTTCAATAAGAAAACAAATCCTATGCAGCTATAAGATTACTTTTCTTTTTATATTAATTATTAACATCTCGCTCCATTAGTTCTAAGGGGGCTGCCCGACTAAGTGGCCTCTAGTGGCCAGTCACACAAACTGCATGTTATCTCACTCATAGCTTATTCAATGTAGTCACAGATGTATTCAAATGGGGTATCTTATGTCTCATTTTGGGGGCCCCAAGCGGTGACCCCCTCACATTGCGGCAAATCTCCCTGCCACACGAAGAGCAAGTCATCAATGTATCTGCCATACCAGTGTATGCACCCTCCAAATGGATTGTCCCTGTTGTAAAGGAACAATTCCTCCCAATACTCCACAGTGAGGTTTACACTCCCTCCTGTTGTAAGTAAAATACCCCATCAAACTGAAAATAATTATGCTTCATGAGGAAAGAAGTAACCTGCAATGCAAACTCACATAGATCTGGGGTATAAGAATTGTTGGGGGTCAAACTTATCAAACTTGTGTAAAGTAGAACTGGCTTAGTTGCCCATAGCAACCAATTAGATTCCATCTTTCATTTTTGACAGCTGCTTTGGAAAATGAAAGGTGTAATCTTATTGGTTGCTATGGACAACTATGCCAGTTTTACTTTACACCGGTTTGATAAACGAAGTAGTTCTGCAATTAAAAAGTGAGTGCCTGCATGGCAACTTCATGTGTATAGATGTATGTAGGGCAGAGACATCACAGGTCAGCCATATCATCTCCTCACTCCACTGCCTATTAGTCAAATTGCAGACCACATCTCTGCTGTCCTTTAGGAAGCCTGTCAGCCTGTAAATCAGAGGTTGTAACTAGAGATGAGTGAATTGACTTGGGATAGTACTTTTGAAGACGATTCGCTTAAAGATTGGTTCTAATTCCGTACAGAGATCCCGCTCTGTACAGTATTAGAATGTATGGGCTCCAATGAGACAAAGTTATTTCTTCATGAAGTCGCACCAGACTTTGTATAATAACATTGGGAATTCATTATTACGGTAAAAAAAAAAAACTTGGAATCGAACCAATGTTCAGTTACAAGGTTTTTTATAGTAATTAATTCCGGAGGTTATTATATGAAGTCTGACAAGACTCCGGCTCATCGGAACCCATACATTCACAACTCCGTACAGTATTAGAAAGAATTTTTAAGCAAATCGACTTTCAATGTACCATCCAAAGTCGGTTTGCTCATCCCTAGTTGTAACAGACTGTCCAACCACTCCCCAGTCCTTTCACACACTGAACCAATAGGTCTCATTGGGGGGTCAGTAGTGGATTTATGCACCTTGAGTAGTGCATGAAGTATGGTGGTCACTGGATCTGCTGCATACAAATAATCTGCAACCTTGGAATTCAAAGGTTTTTTGCCGAATCGAGGAATCACTTAACACAACCAATGTGCCCCTTATTAGCCATCTTCACCATGATATTATCCATATATTGTAATTGTTTAAAAGCAAGAAATTGCTTGTGGGAAAGATTGCAATAAGGAGGGGCAGCATTGGTACTGTCATATAATAACCTTATATCCCTCTCCACTAATTCCTGGAATTTATCCATGGAGGTAGTTAAAATTGAGAATTTTGAAGCTCTCGACCTTGTTCACATTATGTATGGTATCGTGACCCTGCAGTAAAAAGGCCTCTGCTCTGCAAAGTCAAGATTCCAGAATTCATTAGTATGTGAAACATCAACATTAGATTAATCAGAAATATCCGTTGTGAAAAAATGACTCTTAAAAGTCAGGTTGGGAATAAACCTATTAATATTTTTGACAGTCAAAAAAAAGGTCAAAGTAAGGCTCATTCAGATGACCATAGTGTTTTGCGTGCCGCAAATTGTGGATTCGCAAAACCCGGATACCGCCCATGTGCGTTCTGCATTTTGCGGACTTCACATGGCCAGTACAATGATGGCAATGGCCTATTTTTGTCCGCGGACAAGAATAGGACATGCCCTATCTTTATTGCGGGGCTGCAGAATGGAACTATGGATGCGAACAGCACACGGTGTGCCGTTCGCACCTTTTGCTGCCCCATTGAAATGAATGGGTCCACACCTGTTCCGCAAAATTGTGGAACGGATGCGGACCCGTTCATATGGTCGTCTGAATGAGCTCTAAACAGAAAGGACAAACGTAAGACCTAATGATTAGACAGCATCATGATCTGGAGGGAGAGTCTCAGTAGACAAATTAAGTACGTCCAGTCCGTTGGTGTATATTTCCTCTTCCGCAGGCGCTGAGACAAGGTTGTGGAGGCTTCTCCTATGTTTCCGCCTCGCCTCCAGCGTTTTTTGTATTTTTGTGATTTTTCTTATGTTTGTCATAATATGTCACAACCTATTGTGATGTGTTGGTTTGATGAGATGTGTCAGCATTAATGTCACTATCAGCGTTGTCAGAAGTAGCTCCATCTGATTCCATCTCAACCTTTCGGTTAGGAGTGGGGCGCTTGGCGCATTTAGGGCTCTTTCACACGAGCGGATGCTGATAATAATGATGATTGATAATGCTCTGTGCCTCTCTGTGATCTTTTTACTACAAAATCACAGTGAGATAAAGTTGTCACTGTGATTTTGTAGTAAAAAGATCACAGAGAGGCACAGAGCATTATCAGTCATGTTAATGCGCCGTGTCTTTGCTGTCTGGAACGGGGCTTGGCACTCTTTCACGCAGCGGATTCCATGCATGGCATCCGCTCGTGTGAAGGAGCCCTTATTCTTTTTCAGTATGGATTTTGGTGTAGATAACTGTATCATGTTTTCTCTGCGACCCCACTCATAAACCTGGTCATTTTTGTAGTCAAACAGGTCCCTTTGGAACTTCTTTTTTTTGTTTTTGTTGTAATACGTTCCTCCAGTTTGGTTATGTTAGCACTCGTGAGCATATGTGTGTGTATATATATATATATATATATATATATATATATATATATATATGTATATACATATATGATGCAGAATTTGATAACTGATCCTCCACAGTTTTTATTTCCTCACAGACTTGACGTCATTTATGCTCCTCTTGTGATATAATCAAAGCCATTAATTTAAGGGAGCAGTCTGTCAAACAACCATTCCAATCTTTCACAAAATCTGAAGAAAAAAAAAGCTGGAAATGCCTTTTAACCCTTAAGTACTGGATGAACTGTTTACTGTCGGAGCATACCACATTTTCTTGTACTAAATGCGTACCTCCCAAGTGTCCCTCTTTGACCCAAGTCCCTCTGTCCCTCTTTGTACCTTAAATGTACCTCTTTTTGACCTGGGGAATTAATGCATAACTGTGCATTTATAATTTTACTAAATTGCTCCTTACTTAAGTGTTTGTATGGTTTCTACCTGTCTATTAGACCAGAATTTCATAATATGATAATATTTATATGGACATTGAAACGCAAGAAAAAAATTGCCGCAGGGGCTCCAGTAATTATGCTTTGGGCGGAGTTACAGGAGTGGCCTAGTATGAAAAAAAAATCGACATGTGTGACATGACATGAAAATTGCACAACATAGCATCCAGTGTAGTACCTTCACCAGAGACAAACCAGACGACTGCTTCGGGGCCCAGCTGTGAACGCCTCCTTCTCATCCAGGTGTGAAAAACATTTAACTACCACTGGGGGGGGGGGTCAGTGCCAACAGATTAATACAGCTTCCATTTCATTCAGTTGTAACTGTATAAATTCCTATGCACTGAGTACCTGCTAGTGGTGGCTGCAGGCTGCCAGCTTTGTAATAGAAGCCAGGGAAGCAAGAGATTTATGTATTAATGCCAGTTGTCAGTACAGAGTGAAATATGGTGCTCAGTATGATGGCCATATTAATCAAGCATCTGTTTCTCTTTACTGGCAAAGAAGACAGATAAAGTGGGTTGATACTTTATGTATTAGAAATGTTTTTATTAAGATTATGTCCACAGAAAAATAAATAAAATGTAAATTCATCAGAAGCCTTGTGAATGATATTGCAGTGCACACAACAATCGCAGAACATTCAGCACTGTTGGATGTTGATAGCAAGGCACAAGACGCATCATAGACCGCAATGCAAGTTGCGTACGGCTGCAACCTGCCTACCAATTTTCTGTCATTGCATTTTTACATCCTAATCGCACTTCTAAAATAATCTTGCAGCTTTTAGGTGCTGGCACACAGTGCAGTTCTGACGTGCATTCAGGATGCAGTTTTTTATTGTAGCAAGCTGAAATTAAGGCTACTTTCACACTAGCGTTTTTAAATTCCGGTATTGAGTTCCGTCATGGGGGCTCAATACCGGAAAAAAAACGCTTCAGTTTTGTCCCCATTCATTGTCAATGGGGACAAAACTGAACTGAAGACAACGGAATGCTCCTGAAAGCATTCCGTTCCGTCTTCAGACCGGAGAACAAACCGCAGCATGCTGCGGTTTTCTCTCCGGTCCAGGCATCCGCACCAAGCCGGATCCGGAATGACCCCCAATGCAAGTCACTGGGGACGGATCTGTTTGGTGTGACACACCAGTAATCCGGATCTGTCCTCCATTGACTTGCAATGGGGGGTCATTCCGGATCCGGCTACACAGAAATACATACAAACATACATACATACACATACATACTCACATACTCCAGGCAGGGACGCCGGCAGCATGTCTTCACGCACCTCCTGCGCGCAGCTATGACGTTTCCCCACTCGTCATCACTGCGCGCAGGAGGCGCGTGAAGACGTGCTGCCGGCGTCCCGGGCTGGAGTATGTAAGTATGTATGTGTTTGTGTGTGTATGTCTGTATGTATTGCTGTCCCAATGTCTGTCAACATGTGTGGGGCCGGAGCGCTGCTCCGGCTCCACACATGTATCAGCGTTAGCACGGATCCGTTGGCACCCTTTAGGTGCCGGATCCGTGCTAACGCTAGTGTGAAAGAGGCCTAAGTAAATCATTCCCACAATGCAGAACACCAGGGGTTAATGAGGCTGCTAAACTGGATACATTGAAAACTGCATCCTGAATGCATGTCAGAACTGCACTGTGTGCCAGCACCCTTTCGGAGACTTGCTGCTGACTGACACCATATGCTGTGTAGCTCCAAGCTTTCAGTATCATGTATTTATAGCGCAGAGTAAGAACGGGTTTATTACACACAGACACGTCAACAAGCTAAAACATGACAAATGCTAAGTACCCTCATTAGCTTGCTCTAAATGTAAGGTCATATGAGTTACGGAATTTTTTTTTTAAATGAAATATTAGCATGGGGGAGTATTGCAGCATGAGAGCCCCATCTGTGCCTTCAAGTCTAAGGGCTCATGCACACGAACGTGTGCCGGCCGTGCCCGTGCTGCGGGCCGCAAACTGCGGTCCGCAATGCACGGGCACTGACCGTGAGGCCACCGCATGCGCATCGCGGACCCATTCACTTGAATGGGGTCCGCGATCCGCATCCGAGGGTCCGCACCGCAAAAAAGTAGTGCTTGCGCTACTTTTTTGCGGTGCGGAGGCACGGCCAGAAACACCAGGGAAGCACACCGTAGTGCTTCCGTGGTGTTCCGATCCATGCCTCCGCTCCGCATCTCCCGGATTGCGGACCCATTGAAGTGAATGGGTCCGCGATCCGTGATGCGGGCTGCACACGGCCGGTGCCCGTTTACTGCGGACCCGCCGTATGCGGCCCGCAGCACGGGCACGCCCGGCACACGTTCGTGTGCATGAGCCCTAATACAAAAAGTAAACTCAGGTTAGTTCCGTTAGATAGGGTGCTGACACACTTTCAGGCTTTATGATGGCGTTTTTGGAACTAAAATCAGATGCAGATCATAGGAGGGGGGGAAGTATTATGGATAGATTCAACTTCTCAACTATTTACAATCCACTCCTGGTTTTGGTTTCAAGAACTGCATAAAAAATTCTGAACGTGTGTCAGCACCCGTAGTACTGAGCAATACGATATGAAAGACATAGCTTGTATAATTGTCTGTCATTCTATCTGTCCATACACATGAGTTTTTTTGTGAATTTGTATGTTGCGCTTCATCATGACAACTATAATGACCTGTATAATATATATATATATATATATATATATATATATATATATATGTCTCATACTTTTTAAGCTATTTATTACTTGTATTTAAATATTACAGGTCTAATGTAGAACATCACTAAAACACAAACCAATAAAAGACAATATTACACAGCATTAAAATACGCAGAATCCTGACAATGCGCAGCATTAATACTGTAGGGTTTGTGAGGAGAAGCAGTGCTGTTCTCGTCACATATAACTTACAGTATATGCTGAGTAGTCACCCAGTTGAGTCTGTCCAGAGGTGCTGTGTACTGTGACGACTCCCAGGTCTATAGATCGGAAATATGGCAGTACAATACACAAGATCTCAGTTATGGTCCACAAGGTGTCAGTCTGGGGTCTATACCAGCATTCACTGGTCAGTGATAACCATTGATAACTTGTTCTGATCATTGATTTAATTATAGAACCGCCTTTACAAAGAATGATGTAATGAAAGTTTCCATCTATTTTGATAGTTTTTTTTAAATGTAATATCATTCAGCGATTAAATATGCAATTAAATCTATTTTAATACATTTTCTGCCATGAAGACTTATGTATAGTTCTCTGCTAATACAAAATTATAATTTATAATATTATGAGAAATGAGCAAAAATAATAATAAACATATACAATGTATTTATGCTTTGTATACAACATCCCAGATAATAGAAATTATACTCTTAGTCCATTCGTCTGTATTACTGTTACTATATCATTTCAGATACTAGCAATGATATTTGTCCCACGTCAAATGATTAACAAATTAAATAATCAAGATATATGTAATGTAATAAAATCAGACAAATAAGAATTCATTAATTTAGGATTATTCATAAATCAGTGTAGAGATTATAAAAACATGACATTATAACAGCGGAGCACGTACCTGTATATCCATGACTCCAGAACTGTGTAAATAATAAAATAGTTAATTGAGAACAAACTGACTCAACAGGACCTAAGGGAGGAAACTCGGATAGAATGTGTTTAACCAATAGAATAGCATTCAGGCACCTAATAAAAAATGGTCGGGTACATGACATTATCATTTTCCTGGGTTGTCATGTTTTTAAGAACTGCACTGATCATCCCATCATTATCTAGTGCTCCACAGGTAATTGCACCTGTAGAACTGTGATTATAAAAGGAGTGCACAAGTTAAGTTGATTTACTATGATTTACTATGTTTGAACACAGTCCAAAATAGAACCACACCTATCAATAAGCCCACAAGAAGAGCTCCTCTATTCTCCAAGTCAGAGCAACTCAATCGTCCAGACATCAAAGATAAAATACATACTGCTGTTTAGTGAGTCATTATGTCATACTCCGAGCTCATAGATGAAACACCTTAATATCTTTTTATAACGTACGTAAGTCACTGGTTACATGGGTAGATTTCAATTTGTGATAAACACGGAGGCCAAGAAGATGAAGAAGATATTGGGCTCTGCGTAATTCACAAAGGCCAATCTAACCATGTAACCAGTGATTTTTTTTTTAAACAGTACATTTATATTTTGTGAATAATAAATAAACTGAGTTACAATATTATATAGTTGAAGTCATAAATTCTTTATTATGTGATAATATAATATAGGTTTTGTTAATTAATTTTTGAATAGTTTGTGTTATTGTGCTCCTATAGGTCAAGGAGAGGAATATAGAACTAGAGGTGAAACGTGAAAATCTAGTACATCCGCAATAGATGTATTATGGATGATAGGATATTTGTACTGCATAATTAGAGACGAGTGAATTGTTCAAAAATACGATTTGGATGATTTTTTCAAGAAATTTGCCTTGTCCGGAATTAATTAATCACAAAGCGCATTAAATCAACTATATCCCAGTCTGCAGGGAGAGTGTATCTCAGTGTACATCACTGTACATTGTAGCAACACGCATAGCTAGTCCTTTCTGGTAGTGAAATCGTTACTGTGCATTAGTATGACAGGCAGGTCCCATACAGTATATGGACGTGCGCATCGTTGTCCACCATACAGCAGTCTTTTGTAAAATAAAAAATAAAACACTGTATGCCCCTGCAGGGGTGCACCATCAATGAGGCCAAGTGAGGCGATCGCTTCAGACAGCACCAGGTAGATGCAAGAGGGGGCAGTGGAAGGACCATGGGCAAAATGAGCACTTTCTTGGTGGCAAAGGGGTTAGGTTAAGAAATTGGCATTGGGGGGGGCGCCGTTTCAGTTTTCACCTCAGGCAGCAGAAAGGCTAGGTGCACCCCTGCAAGACATGTGTCCCAATGACTCTCTAGTGGAAAAAAAGGACATGAAGGCAGTGCTCATAAAGTAGTGGAGAAAAAAGGGTTATTTTAAGCCATGTTACATATAGTTACATAGTTAATACGGTTAAAAAAAGATATAAGTCCATCAAGTTCAACCAAGGGATAGGTGGAGATGTGAATCCCATGTTGTGGCAGTGCAAACACATGCTGTTAGCTGTAAAATGACTGTTTGTCACTATTAGGCTCAATTCACACTTCACTTATTTGGTCAGATACAAGTCAAAAACTGTGTGAAAATCTTTTCATCATACCTTATCTGAGAGTAGGATTGGCTCCTGATTTTGGCTCACCATACAGTAACTTCTGGAATAAACTGACAAAACTGAAGCGTGAACTGAGCCTTGCAGGTCAAGGCTAGCATCATGTATAATGTACTTAAAGAGGCTCTGTCACCAGGATCAACCCTATTAAACCAGATATACCAGCTCATAATGCTGATTAAAACTGTAATCTTCATATGTATGATAAATAACTGCAGAGAAATATGCATTTTTATTAATATTCAAAAGAGCAATTAGAGCACTAGGAGGTGGGGCTGAATCATCTGAGTACTGCTTTGTAACACCCCCAGTTCTCTGCCCTTGATTGACAGGGCTAGACATGCTGAGGGCAGAGCTTTGTCCTGACTTATACATATGTACTGTATATATGTGTATTATACACACTCTGTACTATAGCTTCACCACACTGAGATTTCCTCAGAAAGCTAATATACATATTACTGCTGTATTTATAGGTACAATATATAATTACACAGACACAAGTAATGTGTATTAGCTTATAAGTATAGAAAAACCATGCATCTTAATGTGGCAATGCTATAGCTTAGTGGTATAGTGGTTTACCATGCATGAAGATATCCAGGGTTCAAATCTCAGAAGAGACATAAGTTTTCTTTTGATGTTTTTTGTATTTTAGTCAAAACCATACTAAAAGGCTATACTATAATAAATCATATATAATCATATAATAATAAGGCCTTACTATACTGAGAATAGAGTTTTTTGTTTTACTAAAACCTGTTTCTGGTTTATTCACAGACACAAAATATGATTATAAAGAAATCAGTAATATTTATTAGCTTTCTAAAAAAAGATTATTCTCAATATGATAAACATGGACTTTTCTCATGGAACAAATGTAGAAAAAAAACATGCAAATCTCTACATGCAAACCCAATCACTTAATCACCAAGCTATAACATTACCACATAAAGGTGTATATTTTTTCTATGCCAATAAGCTATCACATATTACTGGTGTCTTTATAATCATACATTTCGTTAATAAAGCAGTAATATGCAGATTTTCTTCCTGAGCAGATCTCAATGTGGTGAAGCTATAGTACAGTTTATGATAAGTACATGCTAGCACACAGCTCTTAGGTAGGGCTCTGGCCTCGGCCCGATGGGTTTCACTGTCACTCAATAGAAGGGGGTGTTACATAGCAGTGTTTAGACGATTCAGCCCCGCCTCCGAGTGCTCAAAATTCACATTTACATATGAATAAAAGGATTTCTCTGCACCTGTTTATTATACAGACAAAAGAAAGATATTGTTTTAATCAGCATGATGAGTGCTAGAAGGCAGCATGTCTGGTTCAATGGGATTGATCCTGGTCACTTTACCCGTGAAAACTCTACTGCAGAGTAACATAGTAACATAGTTTATAAAGCCAAAGAAAGACATCTGTCCGTCCAGTTCATCCTGTTATCCTGTAGGTTGATCCAGAGGAAGGCAAAAAACCCCTGTGAGGTAGAGGGAGAACCCAATTTTCCCCACTTTAGGGGAGTGAAAGAGCTATCTCCATTTTACACTGTCTGCCGTTTCCACATAGATTGCTAATTAACATGTTCTGTTAGCCACTGATTCTACTAAAGTGGGAAATAGTTGTCTCATTTTACACAGTCTGCTGCTTCCCCATAGATTGATAGATAACCACCACAGATCGGAGGGTGTCAGCAGTAAGTTTGTGTTGGCTTCACTGTTTATTTTTCCCTTCTTCTGATCCCTCAGAACCCCCCCCCAAAAAAAAAAAAATAATGGATCATTCACACTGTCAGTAATTGATCAGTATTTGTAAGGCAAAAACAGGAGTAGGTCCAAAACAGAGATGACATGTGAAGTAAATATTTGTATGTTTTCTGTGTTTTGGACCAACTCCAGCTTTTGGCTTCCAATCATGATGAAATCTTGATGCAAAATACTGACCATGTGATCGAAGCCGTATGAATGCTCCAAAGACAGGATCTGTTGTGTTTTTCATTTTTCGGGTTCTTCTGAAGGACCCGAAGAAGAGTAAAATAAATGGGTCTAAAGAGGGACACTAGTGGTCCCAGAACAGACTATTGAGGGTAGCAACAGCATAAGGAGTCAACAAAGGGGCCCAGTCACAGAGTGGGGAGGGTGGCAACTGCATGAGGAGTCAACATAATAGCCCACTTAGTGATCACATAGACCACAAAATATTCCATTAGGGACCCTCCCTATCACAAGTTAAAACTTAGTCTTTATTCCAGAAATTAAAAAAATAAAAACACATCAAAACAATTAATGTAGGAAAAAAGAAAAAACTCTAAAACTATCAGCTGACTATTTATTTCCAATTTATACTGAGGCTTGAGTATTACCCAAAACTAGAGCTACGATAGAGTGTTTTTACTAGCCAGCAGGCTAATTATATT
This sequence comes from Rhinella marina, assembly GCA_900303285.1. NCBI lineage: Eukaryota > Metazoa > Chordata > Amphibia > Anura > Bufonidae > Rhinella > Rhinella marina. The sequence goes on along the minus strand of ONZH01002139.1, from coordinate 245,830 downwards.
GTGTCTAAACAAAATTGCAGTATGTAACAAATGAAGTAACATCTTATGAGTCTGGTTACGCTCATCCCGTTCTCTAAATACGCTTGTTATATCCAGCCAGCTCTCAAAATCCGACAAGTGAATTGTGGTCTCGGTATAAATTGGAAATAAATAGTCAGCTGATAGTTTTTGAATTTTTCTTTCCCCCTACATTGATTGTTTATGTGATTTTATAGTTTCTGGGATAAACGCTAACTTTTAACTTCTGATAGTGAGGGTACCTAGTGGAATATTTTGTGGTCTATGTGATCACTAACTGTATATTAATTAATAGATCCCTAGGATTCCTCTCAAGGGGATGTAAATAAATGTCAACATAGTGGCACAGTTTCAGTAGCCACGTTCAATGTCGCAGTCACAATATCCCCATTGCCCAAAATATTTATTTAAGGCAAATTATTTCTTCTCAAAACTCGCTTCAGAATCACATACCTCTCTTGACCTAAGAAATGTGAATAGATTGCAATGTTTGTGTATGATGGAAGGAAGAGGCATGAAATAATGCAATAGCTAACTTATCCTTCTAAAAAAATGGTAGTCCTCATATGACCTGATTTCTTCACCTTTCTGATATCCAAATAAATCCATATGGCGACTGTCAGTTACACAAGTCCAATGAATGTTTTTGTCACCAGATGTATAAAAATGTATGGAGTTTGGTCCGTGATCCATGCCAGATAAACAAGATATCATCTATATAACATATCTGACACCACTTGCCCAACTGTCCCACCCACAGACACTTGTACTGACTCTTTCACAAAAGCCAATAAATATAAGGGGGCATACGTGGTCCCCATAGCACACCCCCCCCCCCTCAATTGGAGATAACATTTTTATTTAAAAGAAAATAATTACATATAATGTACATACGTGTAAACAATAATTTGACTGGTTCTAAGCTTTTAATTACTGAAATACAACCTCTGGACAAGATATGAAATCAGAACCAATCACAGTAAATTAACACAGCACAAGAACTAAACTAGAACCACATGCATAACGTAAACAAAGCACTAGGGGAGAGATTTATCATTCTCTGTGGGCCAGAATAGTGGTGTTAAAAAGTCACAGGTGAGACCTTTTAACTTCAACTTTTAAAAAACTGTTGCATCTCCCCTTTTTGCCATAGTCGCCACTTTTGTAAAAGGGGGCATGACAGAGGCGGGGGAAGGGGTCGTGGCCAGCCAGGGCAACAAATTTATCCATTTATGCCAAATGAAGCCAGAAATCTATGTCAGCTCTGAGCTGCTGTAGATTTCTGCTTAGGTACACCATACTTAGTAGGTAAATACAACAACCAAAACAAGCTTATAATATATGTAAAGTACCAGAGCCAAGGTCATAACATAAATATAGCACCATAAACAAGCACAAAACCTACGAGCAGCACCAGAACCAAGCTTATAACATAAATACAGCACCATAACCAAGCTCATAACATTAATGCAGTAGCAGAACCAAGGCTATAGCATAAATACACTCAGTACCAGAACCAAGCTAAGTGTTACCAAAGTGTTACATAGGCAGCACGTGTCTATTGCTGTACTGCTTTCCTGGGAGGATGTCACTTCACTCACCCTGTGTGAATTGGAACTAGTATTCAGTGAACTTCCTTACAGCATAGATAGAGTTAATGCTTTCCTCTTGAACCCTATCCAGATGCTGATTAAGGTGCTGATCAGACTTCCTATTTGGCAGGTTGGTGGCTTCACCTCCTCACCTGAGCTTTGAGGTTTTCAGGTCTCTAGAATCCAGTGAAATTGTAATCTCTTGTGTGACTACCTGTGTACCATACCTTGCCTGTCTACCAATTCTGCTCCTTGCAGCCTCCCATGACCTTGGAACTGCTACCTAGACTACGCACATACTTGTGTGTGTAAACTTATCATCTATATACAATTACAGAAATAAGCTCATTACATACATAAAGACCTGGAACCAATTTCATTATATGAATACAGCACTAGAACTAATTAAGAACTCTGGTATGTCTTGAAATTAAAAAGTTCTTGTCTCACAAGTACTTTAAGTACAAAGTTTAGAAGATAAGTATATTGAGTTTATTGTATTTTGGGACAGGGTTTTTGTTTGCATGCATAACTGTTTGAACCAAGATTGCAGTATGTAACAAATGAGTTCTCATAGTTTAAAATGACAGAAGAAAGGGGCAAAATTTCCCACATAAATATTTTTATTGTGTTGTGGGATGCCTTATGTATTATATTAGGCTAGTTTCACAATAGCGTTTGAGAGCTCCAGCAGGCTGTTCCAGCAGTGAGCACCCTGCTGGAGATCTCTGGATCTAGCATTGTATGTAGCTGCTTGATTGCCCGCCGGCCCCATTAACTATAGTGGCCAGCTGCAACCTGACAAATATACCAAGAATTTGCCAGATTTTGACAAATATCACTTCACGGTATTAAAAAAAATTAAAAAACAAAATGTAGTTCCTCTATCCAAATCCATCATATTCTTAAAGGGTTTCTGTCACCAGTTTTGGGCATATCAAACAGGATGACATTTGCAACGTGCAAATGTCACCTGATGCCCGATCTGGTAATCATTTTCGTTTTGGTGTCCCCGTTTTTCAGAACAATACACTTTTATGATATGCAAATTAGGCTTACTAGGTGCAAGGGGCGGTAACCCTGCACCTAGTAGCTCCATTTCCCCACCTCTAGTGACGCCTCTTTTCTTGTGATGGACAGGGCCAAGCAGCTCGCTCTAACTGCTGCCGGCCCTGCCCGAGGTCCAAATCCCGCGCCTGCGCCGTGTGGCCTTCATTTGGCGCAGGCGCAGTGAGGGAGCCCAGCGGCTCAAAGGTCTGAATTTAGTTTATTTTTTGAGAGCTTTTTTGTAATGTAGGAGACTAACCTAACAGTCTTTCATTTGGCCTTACTCTTGTCTTTAGGCCATCAGGATAGGCCATTAATATTTGATCAGTGGGGTTGTGACACTCTTAACCCGTACAAATCAGCTGTTCTAGAAATAACCCCCGGACCTAATCCACTCTCTAGTGGATGGAGCTGGTTAATGCAGTGAATTAAAGTGAACAGAGAGTGGACATAGCTGCGGTGAATTAGAGAATGTGGACCCAATGTGCCAACTAACTGGTTTGACTTTGGGATAACCCTAACGGAGTTATTCTGGTATTCCTTTGCTTTTCATCCTTTTTACAAGGATATGGGCTTCGCTGCAGGGGAGCAACCCAACTGTAGAAATGGACCCACAGTGCCAACTAATTGGTTTTGGCTTTGGGCTATATACCTAAGGACGGCGTCCTGGGGCTCCCCTGGTTTTCACCCTTTAAGCCCTATACAGGGATCTGGACTTCTCTGCAGGGGAGCACTACGTCTTGGCGTTGTCCCAGTATAGTTTGCTGCTGACCCATTGGGTGCAAGCACCAGAAGCTCAGGGTGCAGAAACCACACCAAAACCTCAGGAAAACTGCAGAAGCTGTCTGAAAATTCAATTAGGCTTGAATGCTGGTTTTATAGATCCAGACAGCACACTGGTAGTGTAGATAAAAGTAGATACAGGACGGAGGTACAGACAAGGTTGTAGTGAAGACACAGATAGAGCAGGCAGATTGGATACTTGGCAGGAACACAGACAAGACTGGTAGTTCAGATATTATGCCATATAAGTATAATTTTCTATTGGTGATTGCAGCAGCACAAACAATTTTGGACTTTGCACAGTTTTAAAAATGTCCACCTTGTGTAATTGTACATGTATTTTTTGTGATTAGTACTCAATTTTGCGTAGCAGCATCAATAAGTGTGAGCTATTTTATAGACAATATTGCCATTCTACTCACAACAACCTCTGGTTTATAGGCTGTGAGTATAAAGGCACACCTGGGGTGCATGCACTGAAGTGGACATTTGTTTCAACTGAGCAAAGTCCAAGATTGTGTATATTACTGGCATCACTAATGGAAAATTATATAAATTATATGCATATGAAATGCGACTCCAAAGGCTGCTTTCACCCTTTTTCTTTTTTTTTTAAATAATTTAAACTGTCAAGGTATGGGATCGGTTCAGGTTTGCCGAATGTTTTTAAAATTTCAGACCCGAATCCATTTGAGCCAAACCCGGAAATTGGTATATAACACCCTGTAGTCTCCTAGGACTTGAAAACATGTTATTTCTCTTCATTCATTTTCTAGGAACTTTAGCTTTTTTCTCCCCCCCCCCCCCAGCTCTTGAATGCAATGACAGCAATAGTAAATCATGAGTGACACTGACATACATAGCCATGGGTTAAAGCATGTTTGACTGCATTAATAAATAGTGTGTTTAAAAACACTTTGCGCTGTGGCATTTGTTATGTTTTTTCATATTACAAAACTTCCAAAAACTGGAAACTGCCCATACGACACATACAAGTATTAACTGTCAGAAGAAAAAGTGGCGTGTTGTGAAAAAGCCTATAAGAATTCTCCCTTTTAATTAGGAGCAGCAACAGTACAATGCAACTTGCAGGATAACAGGCTGAACTGGATGGACAGATGTCTTTTTTCAGCCTTATAAACTATGTTACTATGCTAATGTGAATATGGTAAGGGTAGGGTGTTAGAGGCACATGGCCACAATAATAGTGGCAGCAAAAGCAGCATAACATGGAACATACAAGGCAGTAGATTGGCTCTCTATGGGTAGTAGTAATAATAGTAGTAGTAGTGATAGAGCTAATGGCAGATAAATATCGTTAATAGTGGTGGCAGTAGGGAATTAGCAGTGAGGAGCAGCAGCTGTTGTGGTGGTGGCAGCAGAAGCCATATGGTACGTTGGGTGGCAAGCAGCAGCATGTTGGAGGCAGCAGCTGTTATACAGAACATGATGGTAGGGAGGCAGCAGAAATGGCATGATGGCGGTAGTGGCTTGATTGAGGCAGCAGCAGCCTTGCAGAACATGATGATAGGCAGGCTTCCGCAGTGGCATGATGGCAGCAGTGGGATGCTGGAGGCAGCAGCCCTATGGAACATGTTGGTAAGCAGGCAGCAGAAGTGGCATGATGGCGGCAGTGAAGGAGAATGGCCTGGATAAGTAAAAGCGTTTTAAAGTTATCACCACATAAATTGCCACATGTCAGAATTGCTAAAAATGGCCTGGTCCTTAAGGTGAAAAATGGCAGGGTCCTGAAGGGGTTAATGGCCGTCATATGGCCCTCTGGCTGCTACACTGCCACACTTGCTTGAACTGGATGGACCTATGTCTATTTTCCACCGTATTAACTATGTAACTTGGTAACTTGGGAGGCTGGGAGTAAAAATGGAAATTGAATGGAAATTATTTGCATCTGAGGATTAAGTTCAAAAGGGCCCTCCCTCTAACTGGACCTTAAACTAGTTTAGAAAGATAATTGTCTTTAGTTATTGCCAAAAACTTGTTAAAGTAAGATAATGAACTTGCAAATCACTGATTTGCAGTTCTTTTATTCCATCTTAAAACAACACATTATAAAGCATGGCCATTTTGCGCTGACCGCGCTTTGTCTGGCCTCCCACCGTTATACTGTGTGAGTGCCCTCGTTGGTGACTACAGTTTTTTAAGATGGAATAAAAGAACTGCAAAGTGATTCAGTGATTGACGCGTGTTTATTATCTTACTTCACAAGTGTGTACAATTCCATATGCTGAGCACCGTCAGGGCAAATGACGTAGGATCACCAACTCCTCTGACATTATTACTTCCAATTTATAAATTTTAGTGGTCAGTCTTCTCGGATTAGTCACCGTGGAATTCAGAGGGTTTGGTTATTTTTTATTTTATGCTAAACCTTATTAAATATTCTCACCCTTCCCTTCATTCCATCCCAGTTTATTTAATATGCCCCAATTATCTATTTACCCTATCTTCCCCTTATATACTGTAATTGCCCTCAGCCCCAGCCCATAGGTTAGATACTCCTTCAACTTTCTAGCCATCTTCTCCCAAAAAGCATCTGGACCTTCCACAGAATCGGTAACCAACAAAGAAATTGGCCCAGTTCTCCAAGTATCCAAACCCTTCCTTCTTATACCAGTTCTTGAGATGCTTGTTCTCCTCTCCAGTCTCCTGGTGCATGTAGTACAGTTAGTATTTCAGAAAATACTACATTTCAAGTCCCTGAAATAATTTTGGAAGACCTTCAACGTCCCTCTAATATTGTCATTGGTGCCAATTTTAAGCATGACTGCTGTGTCCTCAACAGTAGTCTTTCAACCTGATCCATGATACGTCAATCTTGACCAGCAGGAATGCAACACACCGTTTGCGGATCCCGGTCTTCATGACAGACTCCCCTATATGCTCCCCTAATATTTAAATTACCAACTACCAGGACCTGTCTGGCCTTTCGTGTATAAAATCTGCTCCGGTACCTGCTGTAATGGAACACCTCTTTTTTTGTTCTCAGACTCAAGCCTCAGGGATGATTAGCTAAGGCTACTTTCACACTTGCGTTTGCAGGATCCGTTTGTGAGATCGTCACAGGCTCTCACAAACGGTCCTGACCTGATCAGTTTTGTCCTAATGCATTCTGAATGGAAAAGGATCCGTTAAGAATGCCTCAGTTTGCTTCAGTTCAGTCTCCATTCCGTTTTGTAGGCGGACACTAAAATGCTGCTTTCTGCGTTTTGGTGTCCACATGAAGAAACTGATGCAAACGGATCCGTCATGGCTCACAATGTAAGTCAATGGGGATGCATCCGTTTTCTCTGACACAATCTGTCACAATAGAAAACTGATACGTCCCCCATTGACTTTCAATGGAGTTCATGACGGATCCGTCTTTGCTATGTAAAAGATAATACAAACGGATCCGTTCAGAACGGATGAAGACGGTTGTATTATCAGGACTGATCCGTTTGTGAGAGCCTGGACGGATCTCACAAACGGATCCTGCAAACGCAAGTGTGCAAGTAGCCTAAGGTGCAGATAACTGAGCGGCAATGTGGCAGCCATCTATATGAATCCGTTCCACATACCACATACACATCATCATTTTCTGATTATTTGATACTTCTGCTAAGTGACTACTCTTTATGACTACTCTTTCAGTATAGATTGAAAAGACCGGCACTTCACTGTTGTTGTTGAAAGTAAATATGCTTTTTTATTGTCACATTACAAATATTTGTGACGCGTTTCGGCTATTGCAGCCTTCCTCAGCCTACTCTTTCAGTATGTCATAAACCAGCCAGTTATTAAATCTGTTTAAAACTTTGTTAGTGAAGTTAGGACACAAATTACAACACAATGAACATAATGGGGCAAAGATGTAATACTCAGACTTTACTCTATAACTAGAGATGAGCGAACGTGCTCGTAACGAGCACTGTAGCTCTCGGCTCCCCTGCGCTCGCATGGGCGCAGGCATCCGGATCTGTCCTCCTCACCCGACGGATCCGGATGCCTGCGCCCATGCGAGCGCAGGGGAGCCGAGCACTAGAGTGCTCGTTACGAGCACGTTCGCTCATCTCTATCTATAACCCAATTCTGATTAAACAATATCCAAGTGAGTCCACACCACCTTTCCTCTCACTGTGTGGATTACCGTATTTTCCGCCCTATAAGACGCACCAGCCCATAAGACGCACCTAGGTTTTAGAGAACAATAAGAAAAAAATATTTTTCATTAGACCTCAGGTCAGACCACCAATCAGACCCTCAATTTTAATCAGACCTTAGCTGACAGCCCCCATCAGAGTCCCAATGTTAATAAGACCCCAACAAGACCTCAGATCAGACCCCCAAGTAAATGACCCCCATCAGACCTCAGATAAGAGCCCCATGCCTCTCATCAGCCCCCATATGCCTCTCATCAGTCCCTATTGCCTAATATCAGCCCCCATTGCCTCTCATATTAGCCCCCAGCAGCCCCCATTGCCTCTCATATTAGCCCCCAGCAGCCCCCATTGCCTCATATTAGCCCCCAGCAGCACCCATTGCCTCGTATCAGCCCCCAGTAGCCCCTATTGCCTCTCATATTATCCCCCAGGAGACCCCTTTGCCTCTGATCAGCCCCCTTGCCTCAGGTCAGCCCCAGCAGCCCCCTTTGCCTCAGGTCAGCCCCCCAGCAGCCCTCTTTGCCTCAGGTCAGCCCCAGCAGCCTCCTTTGCCTCAGATCAGCCCCGCCAGCAGCCTTCTTTGCCTCAGGTCAGCCCCTTTTGCCTCAGGTCAGCCACCATAATCTCCATAATGTAAGCGCTTATTAGCATTCGCCCCATAAGATTCAGGGGCATTTTTCCCCCACTTTTGGGGGGGAAATGCGTCTTATGGGGCGAAAAATACAATATTTGTTAATTCTGTAATCTCTCTCATTATTCTGCATATAGCATAAGCATTAAGTATATTATCAATGTAAATATATTTGGCTTCACCAATGTTGGAATAGTTAACACAGTAGGGACCATCAAATATGATCCAGACTTTTCCTTTATATGAACTAGGTACTAGTCTTTGAGTCCAGATCTGAAAAGGAATCACACACATGTTTATGTTCAACAGTCAGAGCTGATTTGTAAGGGCTCCTACCACTTTAGGAATGATGAGGAGTGTCAAAAAGGCTTGTTCTACATCCAGTATTCATCTACTTACTACCTCAGCCAGTATCTTCTTTCACTCTTGCTTTTACTACAGGCCAGGTGTTCCCTGAAAAATAGATCAACATAGACAAGGACATATGCATACTGCCCCACCTTTGGAAACTTAATGTAGTCCTTCTGCAATCTCTGAACTAGGCAAGATGGCCTAGGCATATGCCTTCCTGGAACTCTGAAAGTTCTTCCAACATTATTACAGGCACATATCATGTAACCTTGGACAAACCTGGTGGCAGTGCTGCTGGACCCTGGGATTCCCACCATATCTTCTCCTGACACATACATCAACCCATGTGCTGAATTCATCATCAACAGGAGGAGTGCACAAGAGAAGGCACCATTTTACCTACCCTCCAGAGCTTATCATCACTCATTGCTCTTACTTTAGAGGTCTTCTGAGCCTGGATTGGCCAAGTCACGTAAACCTTAAAGGGGTTATCCCATCTTTGACAATGGGGGTATATCGCTAGGATATGCCCCCATTGTCTTATAGGTGTGGGTTCCTCCGCTGGGACCCGCATCTATATTGAGAACAAAGCGGGGGAGCTCTGAGCCAGGGAGGACCCCGGGTTACCCGGGGTCCTACCACCGCCAGGCACAGCCCCCCCCCTGCCGCACTAATAGAAACGAATGGGAGCGCACCACGTGACTCCCATTCATTTCTATTGAGCCGACGGAAATAGCCGAGCCAGTGCTTGGCTATTTTCAGCGGCAGCATAGAAATGAATGGGAGCCGGGCCACGCATGCGCGTTGTGTTCCCATTTGTTTCTATGAGCGCAGCAGGGGGGCTGCGCCTGGTGGTGATACAGTACAAGTTGGGATAACCTCTTTAAGTTGGCTTCAGGTAATGGCTGAAGGTCTGCAGTTATAGCAGTTTAATCTCCCAACTTGTTGTCTTTTTTTTTTTCCTCTGGAGAGCATCAGGGCATAAACAAGTCTCACACACTCAGCACTCTTCATGGGTTTCCCATGGATCCAACAAAACCTCTGCTCCCCCAGACCAGACCATAATCATGGAAGATACCAAAGGCATATCTGAATTCTATATGAATATTAGTTATTTTACCACAACTATCTTACCAGCCTCAGTGAGTGCCTTCAGCTCTACCTCCTGTACTCATATTACAGAAGTGAGTGGTATTTAGGTGACAACATCAGTTTAGGCACCGACAGCATATCCTGTCTTGTGTGTGATCCATCTATACCATCTATAAGAGAAAACTCAATATTTGACGTTATCAATCAGATCTGAATGTACTTGCTCCGTAGTTTGTATGACATCTAAACTTTTATGTAGTCTGGTAACCCAACCTCCTACCAAAATGCAGAAAGTCTTCTGTAGACTCAAAGGGCTCTATCCCCTCCGGATCTCTGTGTTCATGGCCCATATAGTTGTCATAAAGCAATTATCTTAATACCTTTTTTTAATGCTGTTAAATACTTCTTCAAACAAATCAGCCACTCCCATTATGTTCAGAAAATAAAAGAAAATAATCAGAAAATAAGAACCGATCGGAAACCTCATCTATTACCTAGTTTTCACTGACAGATGAAATCTTTGGTGACACAGTTACTTCAGGCATTTCATTTGATTTAACCACATATTGTTATACTATTTGATGATTTTGTTTGCAGACCTCTATAAACACACTTGTCTGAATACCATATTAATAACATTTTTTTAAACAAACCAATCTTATTGTTTTCACTTGACAATATTTTACCTTACACGCATATGCAACTTGTTAAAATTAAATCAACCTATTTAATTTTCTTCCTTCCTCCGACTCTAGTGACGCTATCCGTGTTTAGGGAGGAACAAAAGAGGCTGTCTTTGTATGATATATGCTTCTCTTTTAAGTCTCAAGTTCTACGTCACTGTCACCACACCCTCTGTCGTCTGGCAAAATGTAACTTCTCCTTTTTTATCAGTTCTAACTGGATGTCTTAACATACAACATATAACAAGACACGACACGGGCCCATCACACACTTCACACACACAAACAAATACAGTATTCACTGGAGCTCCAATAAAACTCAGAAAAATATATGCATGACTCTATGGAAAAGTTTTCAGCACAGAATCAATGAAAATGATATTTTGAAAATGAGATTTTGTGCAGATCTGCCGAATATGTTGGGGTTTCTTGGTCTTTTTCTCTTCACTCTTGAAAAACAGATTAGTCACAATTCCCACCAAATTAAACATTTGGGAAAAATAACAGGCTTTCTTGACATCCATTAAGTCGGGCTGTAAAATAAAACTCACAAAATCTTTAGTTTGCAAAAATGGAAAATAGTGTGCACACAATACCAAATGTAACAATGAGCTCATCTTTTACCACGTTTATTTTCTTTAACCTAATTCAAAAGTTTTTTCCTGGATATCATTACCAATAGAGATGAGCGAACGTCCCAAATGGATCCGTCCTCCTTACCCGACTGAAAGTCAGTGGGGACGGATGCGTTTGGTATGAGTGTCATACCAAATGGATCCGTCCCCATTGACTTACATGCAGCTGAGGACGGATCCGCAATGCCTGCAGGCATTCGTTCACAGGGGAGCCGAGCGCTACAGTGCTCGTAACGAGCACGTTTGCTCATCTCTAATTAATTTTTAAGTACTTATTTTCTCCTTCACAAAAGAAACAGACAACTCTTATTCCATACTTCCTCATTTTCAACACATCTATAACCTCAATGTCTGGGACAGAAGCCAAGCATACTCATTATATAATCAAAAGTCTCTAAACTTCACTTTATCACTTTTTTTAACTTTAAAGATGTTTCTAGTAAAGACCAATCACTGAATGCACTGATAAATCACCAATGGCAGCAGTATACACTGACACATCTACTTTTGAACACTGGGGTAAAAATCTAAATACTGCATTACAGCTTACAGTTCAAGACCACATCTGCCAAAACAGTATCTGAAACGGGGACTACTGCAATTCTATATAACAAATAATGCAAAGATACTTTAATTTTAGAATCTGATTTTTCTCGGTCCCTCCTCCTCTTCTACAGAGACTAAGCAACATTAAAACACAATGTTTTGGTATATCTATGACTTAAGACATTGGGGGGGACCCCACGAGAGACAGAAGACAATGCCGATTAAGTCTCATCAAAGAAGCAGCCTGTACTTCCTCTTTTACCACTCCTGATTAACTCTTTCCTTTGCCTTCTATACAAGTACGTTCTCTTCCCAAACCTTTCTCCATCATTCTCTTTATGCAATCTTTGAACCACTGCTCCCCAGCCTCTGGACGTTCTCACCTGCTCTTACCATCTTCACCTGCCTAACCTTCAACGAATGCGCTGCTTCCATTCCTTTGGAACTCTTTCCATCTTTCCAGATTTAAACAACCATTTTTTAGCATGCCTGCTCTCTTGAATATTCTGTTTATATCTCTCACTGCCACTCCTCCACACTGTCTCTCTACGATATCCACTGCAGTCACCTCCCTCCCGGAGGAGCGCCCTTCTTTCAGAGCCTTTGGCTGTCTGATCCCCATTGGAGAAGAGTGGATCTGTCCCTTCTCCTACCACACGCGAATACACGCCTCACCGCCTGCTCACACACAGCTCCGCAGGCTCAACGGTCTGCTCACACACAGCTCCGCAAGACCAATCCTCCCAGTCCCGGACTGGGCTTCCAACTCTGCTCACACACAGCTCCACAGAGATTGGGTTTCCTAGGTTGGGTATCTGCAGATATCACAGAGCGGTTGGCACTTTTAAATACTAACTATATGCATATATGCAGGCACTGTTACTCAAATCTCTCTCACTTCCTGATTCCTATAGTTCCTCTTAGCACAGCGTCTCTTTCACACACAACATTTATAACACTCATCAGTCTCATTTCTCATTTACCACACAAAGAATCAATCATTCTAAACCTAGGTTCCAGACAATCCATTCATTCAACCACAGACAAGGAGGTTTGTTTCTTTAAAATCCCAAAGATTCCGAAAGGGACAATACCTGAACAGTGGCCATAACAAGTGGGAAGGCACAGTAAGAACAAAATATCTTACCTGTGTATTTTTTTTGAAGGTGCAGTTCCCAGTTGCCGTAATGACCAAAGCTCTTCCACAATCATCCCCTTTGATATCTGATGGATTTTCCCGAGTTTCAGCACCACAATGTCACTGCAATTTAGGGCAAGTCCCAAATTAGGAGACTTCACTCAGTTGTCTGTGGGGTTCAAATTATGTTAAGTTTTCCCCAAGTGCCAGGAATGAGGGGAAGCGGCCGGCCTAAGAATCACACATCCAGACTCATTGATACTCATGTCATTTCTCTCCTGGCTACGCCCAGAGAGCCAATTTTATTAGATGTACATGATTAAGTCACGCCCCCCTTTAGCCATCAATTTTAATATATCCAATCACAATCATACACGTATACATTTAACAACAAATCAAAAGAATGATGATGGAGGCTGCTAATGATGACATGTACACATTACTTCATTTATCTGGAAAATTCTATGTGTCTGCAAGTTCCTCTTTTCCTATAGAAATATCAAGTGATCATGACTTATTTTTATTTTTAAGCATAAAGTGGCATCTAATGGAGATTAATACAGAAGATGGTGACAATTTGATAATGAAATACAACTTAGCACAATTTTGTTCATCAACTACTTAATTTCTTCCACACCCCTCTTCCATATGAGAATACTCCAACATAACATAGCACTCAGCCATTTTGTCAATAGATTTTTAACTCCTTAAAAATAATACATCTATAATTGAGGTAAAAACTAACCTTTAGGTATAACGTTTTATTATATGATAGGCATTAGGGATGAGCGAACCGAACCGTAATGAACCAGATTCTTTACGAACTTTGCCAAAAGTTCGGTTCGTCACCGAACCGAACTTTGAGAAAGTTCGTAACGAATCTGGTTAAAATTACAACGGCGACGCAAAACTGTACTTTTTTCACAGAATAGACCAGGATACAAGGGATTATTACTCCTATAATCCCTTGTATCCTGGTTTTCTGTGAAAATCAAGATGTGTGACGTCACCCCACAGCCAAAAAAAGTAGAAAAAAAAAGTTTAAAAAAAGTTTAAAAAACTGAGGCTCCATAGTCCAATCCGTTGATTCACCTTGGCCAAGCGTTCTTCCCAAGACTTGAGGGCTGCGCCTTCCTTCCCGAACCAGACTCTGAGGATCTTGATTAAGTCTGGTTTCACGGTAAAGGGGAAGGGGGCAGAAGAAGCCAGTTGCCAGTCCCCGAAGAGCATGGCTTCCGACTTCCCGCAGTTGACTTTGGCCCCTGAAGCTTGTCCGAACTCCTCGGAAGTCTGGACGAGTGCAGTCACCGAACACCGGTCAGCGCAGAAGACGGTCACGTCGTCCATGTACAGCGAGCACTTGACCTTGAAGTGTCCTGGTGCGGTGATCCCTCTGATCTCTCCATTCTGCCAGATAGACTCCGTGAAGAGTTCTATAATACAAACAAAAAGTAGAGGTGATAGAGGGCAGCCTTGTCTGACCCCGGAGCAAACCGGAAAGGGGTCAGTCTTCCAGCCGTTCACCAACACCATGCTGCAAATATCAAGGTACATCAGGTTAACAAACGAACAGAACCTGTCACCTTTGGGCACCTTCTGCCAGGGAACTCTTGGCAAACCTTGATCTGCCCTTGGAGTCTCTACCACTTTTTAGTGATGAGGAGGAGGAGGAAGTCCACTAAAGTCAGCGGGTGGAACGTACTGAGACTCCAGAGGAGGTGTTGGCTGTAAGCTCCTGTCCCGTGACCGAGAGTACACGCTACACGTTGCTGCTCTGCTGGGTGCCGTCAACCCCGTTTAGCCACAACAAAAAAGTTTTAAAAAAAGGTATAAAAAAAGTTTAAATAAAAAAAAAAAGTTAAAAAAGTTAAAAAGTCCATATTAGGAAATGCCCCGGCTGTTTCAGTCATCCCTCTGGTTTCATGTCTCTCCTGGCTAGAAGCTTTAGCTGACAAAGTGAGGTCACCATCCTGTAAGGTTTTCTTTTCATCCTTGTGGACTCCCAGCCTTGCAAGGATTTCATGGCATGTTCGCACCCCAGATGGCGAGTCCCCAGCCGCCACTACATCTCTGACAAAGCTGTCTCATCACTGCACAGTAATGTTCAGAAAAAGGTTGGCGACTCATTGGGACTCTCGGTGTCCAAGACCGTGCACCTGAGTGTTGATGTCTGGTCCTCAAATTATGGGCAAGTACATGTCTGTTACTGCCCATTGGGTCAACATCCTCCCAGAAGACCATCAGGAAGTTGGCCCATTCTTGCCACTGTCACCTCCACGGTGCTTTACGGGGCCAGCAGTGGGAAGCACAAGTTCTGCCTCCACCACCTTGCAACCATCCGCCGCTTTGACTGTAGTCCAACCTGCCCCGGTGTCTTACCACCGATGTCAGGCCCGGCGCTCTCAGGCTGTCCTTCTGGGTCCAAAAGAATACTGTCCAAAACATACTGGGTGCAATCAAGAGCTGCTGAAGCTGCCTCCTCAACTTGTTTCTTCTCAACAATACTGGCCTGGGTGCAATCAAGTGCTGACTCCTCCTCCTCCGTCAATTGTCTGTTCTCAACCATACTGGGTCCAATACAGTACTATTACTGCTGCTGGTTCCACTGTCAAATGTCTGTTTTCCACCCTACTGGGTCCAAGGCAATGCTGCCAGCAATGCTGCTCCAGCTGACATCTTCAATGCTGTCAAATGTTGTCGACCTGGCTGAGGTTTCACTATTTTTGCACTTTGATTTTTTCCACTTTTTTTATTGTAATAGCAACTGCAGCTAAACGAAAGTATACCCTATCAGACTCCCACTATTGTAGCTGCAATTAATCAGCCGTTATAGCAAGGTTCGTTTTAGGTTCGGTTCGTACGAATCCGAATTTCACGAAAGTTTGCCGAATCGAACCGAACTTTTCAAAAGTTCACTCATCCCTAATAGGCATCATAACTGTGGGTGTTTTCCAGAACTTAGATACTGCCAATGTGTGGTTTCCAGCGCCAGTGCACTGCAGTTCAGCTCCCATTCGTATGAATGAGAGTTGAACTGCTGTACCTTGGTGCGACCATTGCACGGTGGATGGAACCTTCTGCTTCCAGCTTTATCCACTATACAGTTTCCAGTGCCGGTGGAACAGCTAATCATGGGGCTGTTGTCTGTCGTATCCCTATCAATGTGATATTGATGACCTGTACTCAGGATATCTAATTCCCAAATACCTCTTTAAAGGGGTTCTCTTGGAATTAAGAAAATTAAAATACTTAAATATTACTTTATAATAAATATATTCTCAAATACCTTTCATTAGCTATATTGGTTGGATTTGTCTAGGGAGCAATCATTAGGAGAAACAAAATGGCCGCTGTCCCATTAGTTCACACAAGACCTGTCCTAATCACACAGGAGGACAAGTTACTTCACAACACTGAGGTAAAGAGCTGCCTCATCCTCCTCTCTATTTGTCAGGGATTATCATCGTGAATACAGTTGATAAGAACTTTAGCTGAATCTCTGGAGAATTTAGTTCATGAGGAGACATGAAGTACAGAGAGGACGCACAGGACAGACTGTGGTAATGGAGACTATAAACAAGTGCTGCTGCTCATTAGCCACACCTCACCCTCCTCATGTCTCCTCATCTTCTCCATACCCACAGAGATTCACCTGTATTCAGGATCACGATTTCGGACAAGCAGAGCAGAGAGGAGGATAAGGCAGCTCTATAGCTCAGTGTTGTGAAGTAACATTTTATTTCTCCTAATGATTGCTCCCTAGACAAAACAAACCATTCTAAGTAATGATAGGTATTTGTGAATATATCTATTATAAAATAATATTTAAGTATTTTCATTTTTTTAATTCCTGGAGAATCCCTTTAAGGCTCATATGAATATTTTTAATACTGTTAAAAGAAAACTTGAAATCAAGAGGTTTTTCAGCATCACCTATTATAATAGTGATGAAAGAGTTCATTGTCTAACCTAAGTGAATTGTATGTCATATTTTAATGGTGTTATCTTTAGCTTCTTTTTTATAAATATATAGGGTCTGGAAAAACTTTCTGAATACATAGTTCTAGTACTTTGGCGTATAATTTTAAATAAGAAGGATATGGGTATCTAAATTAATTCATAGTGTTATCTTTCCTCTTTTCAGGGATAAGGGTGATATGTGCTCTGAGGGTGTCACGTTCTGTCACTCGTACTGGGGTATGTGCAGCCCTGAGCTTAACCCCACCTCTGACCCTGCCTACTTGCACGGCCCATCCTAGGCAACGGCGTACAACTAGTCGACGATCCCTAGCCTAGGTTCCTGCTGGGGCGTACAGGGAGGGGAACAATGAGGAGAACACAATAAACAAATGACTGAACACATTCACAATATCGGGAAGTCACAAAGCCAAGGTCAAACCAGGAAGTCACGTCAGAAGCCAAGGGAGTGAGCAGGAACAAAGTCAAATGATCAGGCCGAGGTCAAAACCGAAAGGTAGCGAAGTACAAAGGGATGAGACGGGGACGTAGTCAAAAAACACAAGCCGAAGTCAGCCGGAGTCACAGATTATCACAAACCGCAAGCACTGGAAATAAGATCAATCGCAGGCAACCTGTGGCCAGCGGGCTGCCTGTTTAAATAGGCCCAGCAGATGGTCACGTGATGTGGCCAGCGTCACATGACCCAAATGAAAATCCTCAATACACCTGAGCGCTGACTCATGGGCGTCGCCGCTCAGCTCCCCTGCTGCTTGTTGTCCAGGGGGAGGACGCTGGCCACGTTTGTGAAGTGTGCATCGCCGGGTCCTCCCCTCCCCTGGGTTGCTAGGGATACAAGGACGCCTGCTGCTTTCCTGTTCGGAGCTGAACACGGGAGACTGGCAATGCAGCAAGGATGGGGGATGTCACCGGCTCCCTGTGACAGAGGGTTTCTTTTTTAAAAGGACAAGTTACTGAAATATTATGAAAATATTGGACCATTTACGTTTTTTATATTATACAATGAAAAAAACTTATATTCACAGAACTATAAATTGCTTTCATTAGTTCTGTCTGGGTAAAGAAGAGAGAAAACCTGTTTTGTTGTTTCAGGGAGAGAAAAGGGAGTTTACTTTGTGGATATTTTGAGGTATTATAAGCTACGTCTTTACATTTGCTTCTTCTAATTTTAAGATTAATAGGGTTATCTGAGTTATATTTATTGATGACCTATCCTCAGGATAGGCCATCAATGTTAGATCGGCGGGGGTGCAGAAGAGGAGGCGCGCACCGTGCCAGCGCTGCCTCCTCTTCATTGTTTACCTGTTCGCCGTAACATCAGTAGCGGTGAGCAGGTTTCTATACAAGTGTATGGGAACTAGCCGTCCCATTGAAATTAATGGGGCGGCTTGGGTGTAATTACACCTGCTCACCGCTACTTATGTTACGGCGAGCAGGTAAACAATGAAGAGGAGGCAGCACTGGCGTGGCGCGCTCCTCCTCTTCAAACAGCTGATCGGCAGGGGTGTCAGGTGTCCAACCCCTGCAAATCTGATATTGATGACCTATCCTGAGGATAGGTCATCAATAAATATAACTCAGATAACCCCTTTAAGCTCCCTGTAAAACTCCTTGAAGGTTTCAGCTACTGTATATCTTCAGTCTTAGGGTCCATTCACACGTCCGAGTGTGTTTTGCGGTCCGCAAATTGCGGATCCGCAAAACACGTACACCGGCCATGTGCGTTCCGCATTTGCGGACCGCACATGGCCGGCTCTATTATAAAGATGCCTTTTCTTGTCCGTGGCTCCGGACAAGAATAGGACATGTTCTATATTTTTGCGGGGCCGCGGACCGGAAGTGCGGATGTGGACGGCACACTGTGTGCCGTCCGCATCTATTGCGGCCCCATTGAAAATGAATGGGTCCGCACCCGTTCCGCTATTTTGCGGAACGGATGCGGGCACATTCTGCGGACGTGTGAATGGACCCTTAAAGGGATGTCCAGCTTTTACAACATGATGGCTAATCCTCAAGATAGGCCATCTCTAGCTGATTGGTGAGGGTCCAACACCCAGTACCAATCAGCTGTTCAGGAGTAGCTCTGTCACCAGGGGTCCGCACCCCGGATGTACAGCACTGTAAACAGAGATGTTTGCTGCAGTGCTTCTCCCATTTATTTCAATGCAAGGCGTGTTCATGTGCTCCCTATCACAGCTCAGGAGGCAGTTAAAGGATGAAACTGAGCATGTGCGGCCTTCTCAGTGAGCAGGTCAAATAAATAAGAATAAACACAAACAGCAGCTGGCGCTATACAGATGCATTTTCTTGAATAACTCAGTGGCTATGCAAAATTTTTAATTGTATGCAATTACAAAATTATTCAGATCCAGGCCCTGGTTTGAAAACTGTAGAATATTTTTTGTGAGACAACCCCTTTAATCCTGGGGATATGTTAATGTTCTTTGCTATTTAAGTAAGCATGTTAATTGTTTGGCACACTAAGGCTAAGTTCATACTTCAATTATTTGGTCAGTGATTTCCATCAGTTAGGCTACATTCACATGACTGTAGTGTTTTGCAGTCCGCAAAACGTAATCTTTTTGTTTCAATAACTTTTTAGTGTTCTACACCATTTTCATTTTGAGTACAATAATATAAAGTATGTTACACCATAGGTCAGTTTACAAATATAGTCAAATAATATACATATAACAATCATTTATTAACAGAGACATAAAAGGGATAATTGATGGGGGGCGGTGTAAGGTTAGGGGATGTGGGGACATAGGGAGTATATAATTCCAAGTAGACTATAATCATAAGATCACAAAATATCTGAGTCTCAGAGTAACAGAGTCATGGAGGAGGTGCACTGGTATTAGAAGTATGGCCACAAGAACAAAAAATAAAAGTGTGTGTTATGATACTAATAAATGATAGGGATGTCTATTAAGCCATTAAATATCTAAGTGAGCTCATGGTCTCTGAAAACCTCTAAAATCCTGCCAGGGTTGCCAGACGCGCAGGAACATAGAATGAGAGCCGCTTTCCCAGCTTGCTATCTGTTCCATAGGTAGATATGCAGGGTCGGACTGGGGTGTCTAGGGCCCACCAGTAAAATTCCCTCTGGGGGCCCACTGTAAAGCTCACTCTGGGGGCCCACATGCATATGCTACCTGCCCACACTATCCAGTATTTTATATGGACATAGGCAATGTACTGCATAGCATCCTAGGCAGCCTATTTATAGGTCAGTCTACTGTTCCATGTGTCACTTGTGCATGAGGTAGGGGACTAGAAGCCTACCTAGCTCAGGGGCCCACCGGGGGATTCACCTGTTCCCCTGTGGGCCAGTCCGAGCCTGTAGATATGGTCACAACGTAAAAGCCACTGGGTAAGTGGAGGGGGGGAAGTGGATTTCCAGTGCATAGCCACTAGAATTCTAGCTGCTGCCAACAAGAAAGTATATCATTTCCTTCGCACGTTATGTAACTTTTGTGCCTCTTGTATATTGAGGAAATATATTTTAGGGGATAGAGGTAGCTTTATCTGACAAAGACGTGATATTATGCTTCCAGTTTCTGTCCAAAATGGAACTATTACAGGACAGTCCCACCAGATATGTAGAAAGGTACCTATCGCTAGTTGACATCTCCAACATAGCGGTTTAGAGGAAGGAAAAATTGTGTGTAATCTATCTGGCATATAATACCACCTGGTAAGGATTTTGTAATAGTTCTTATAGTTTCACACATTTAGAGATCTTGGGGGCTTGTGCTATCAGATAGTTTTTCTCACTATCTGAAAATGAAATTTTAAGATCAGTTTCCCATTTAATAAGAAATGATGGAGCTTTGGGTCTGAGATTATTTACTAAAGTGGCATATATTGCTGAGATTTTCCGGGGTGGCGATCTATTCATAAGAGCCAATTATTCAAATGTAGTCTGGTCTGTCGATTTGTTTTGGGGTAATAGGTGGAGTTGTTTAATACAATGTTGGATATGGAACAGTTGCAAGGGGGACAGTGAGTTGAGCTGAGGGTGTATTTGCCAGTCATTAGGTAAGCAGAGATTGGAGTGTAAGAGGTCTAGAACTGGTAGAATAATGTGTTTCCTGGTTTCTACAAGTGTCCTTCTGAAGAGAGAGGAAGAATCATTCAAAATATCTCTCACCTGTACCAGCAGAGGGGAAAGGTGAGGTGTCAATAAGACGTGATGTAGGCATTGTTTCCATATTTTAATGGTATTGTTTGTGTATGGGCTTAGGGCAGATTTAATGTCTCTAGGAATATCTCCATAAGAAAGAGGACAGATCTCAGGGGTATAGGTATCTGCGCATTTTTTGCTTGGATGTCCAAGCGGTGTTCATGGGGTCGAAGCCATTCCAGACATCTAAGACCTTGGATAGCTTTGTAGTGTAACAAGAAATCTGGGAGACCAATCCCACCCAGTTTGTTAGGTTGTATAAGCTGTGAACGAGGGAGTCTAGGTCTGGCTTTCCTCCATAAATACGCAGAGAGAATGGCACATTGCTGAGTGAAGAATCTGCTTGGTAAATGTATAGGGAGAGTTTGTAGGTAGTACAAAATTTTATGAGATATGATTGTCTTGACCAGAGCCCTCCTGCCAAACCAGGACGCAAATGAAGTTTCCCATTATTCCAATAAGGATTGTATTTGTGAGGGTATGTTTAAGAAATTAGCTTTATATAGGTCAGCAGGTTCTGAGGTTAGGTATATCCCCAGGAATTTTATACGGTCATTAGACCACTCGAAGGGTGAGTGGAGCTGTAACATTTGTTGGGACTGTGCATCTAGGGAGACGTTTAGGACTTGTGATTTTGAAAAGTTAACTAGGAAATTATATAGTTCCACAAATTTGTGTAAGATGGATTGTATTACTGGCATTGCCCTATGGGGGTTGGTAATAATGATGAGTAAGTCGTCTGCGAATGTAGCTGCCTGATGGTGTACTTCTCCAATTCGTATGTCCTCAATCCTAGTATCTTGTCCCACAGCTTGCAGTAGGGGCTCAATGGTAAGGACGAAAAGCAAGGGGGATAATGAGCATCCTTGCCTGGTTCCGTTCCGTATTATGAAGGGAGGGGACAGAGTGGAGTTGACTAGTACTCTCACCGTAGGATTTTTGTACATTATCATTATAGCGTTTATAAATTGGGGGAGTATTTTATATTTAGCTAGCACCTTAGTCATAAAAAGCCAATCCACCCTATCAAAAGCCTTTTCGGCATCAGTACTTAGTAAAACTAGGGGTATTGAGCGCAATTTGGCTCTATATATAATGTTAATCAAACAGGTTGTGTTCATACAACCCTCTCTCCCAGTCAAAAAACCCACCTGCTCCATATTTATAAGTTGGGGCAGTAGTGGTTTTAGTCTAAATGCCAACATTTTCGCGTACAGTTTTAAATCTACATTAAGAAGGGAAATGGGTCTATAACTGGCACAGAGTGTGGGATCCTTCTCTTCTTTTGAAATTATCGTGACTGTGGCTGATAACATTTGGGGCGGTAGGGGGTTGTTTTGTAGTGCTGCATTACAAACCTTTAGTAGTTTGGGGAGTAGAATGAACTGGAAAGTTTTGTAATAAATTAGTGGCAAGCCATCTGGGCCCGGGCTTTTACGGAGGGAGGTAGTTTTGACGGCATGGGATAGTTCTTCTAACGAAAAAGGACGGTAAAGTGATGTTGCTGTGGTTTCATCCAGTGTTGGTAAATGGATGGAATCTAACCATGTTGCTCTCTATTCCTTTCTTCCTCTACATGAGTAGCCATGGAACTACATAAGTTGTATAGCTGGTGATAGAATTCACTAAACCGAGCTGCAATTTGTTCTGTGGACATTAAAGGATGATAAGTAGCTGATTTAATAGAATGTATATATGCTCTGGACTTCCTTTTCTTAAGTTGGGCTAACATAAATTTGGAGGCTTTATCACCATGAGCATAATACTGGAATTGAGCTGAAAGATATAGTTTTGCGGATCTAGTATTTAAGATGTTTTTAAATTATGTCCTTAAGCTGTCTAGTTTTGTGAGATTATCAGTTTTTAAATGTTTTTTTGTGTATTTGTTCCAGATTTTGAATCTCTGTTGTGAGATGTACTATTCTTGCTTCCCTTTTACGTTTTTCATAGGATCCCATAGATATGAAGTGGCCTTTGACAACTGCCTTGTGGGCCTCCCAAATCACTCCATTGGACACATCAGGGATTTAGTTAAGCTTGAAGTATTCTTCTAGTTTTTCCAATGTTCTATTGACTTGGTCTGTATTACCCAGCAGTGTCTCATTGAGATGCCAGGAGGTGAAGGGTTTAGGGAGGTCCATCAGAGCAATTTCCAAGAATATTGGTGCATGATCTGGAACCTTTTTTACAGGCTGAAAGTGAGTGTGGTGGGATAAATATGTAGTCTAGTCGCTGGTATGACTTGTGAGCTATTGAATAAAGTGTAATCCCTGTCAAAAGGATGGAGAGTCCTCCAAGAGTCCACTAACCCCATGTCTGCAAGAGATCGAGATATCCTACGAATAGCTGTTTGAGAAAGAGATGTGCGTCCTGAAGAGGCATCTATTCTCGGGTCAAGTACAACATTTAGGTCTCTGCCTAAAACCATCACCCCCTCAGCAAATTCACGGAGCAAAGCCAGAACTTCGGTTAGCCAAACATGTTGGGCGAAATATGTTACCGAATGTATACATCCGGCTACTTATAGGACCCTTTCGAAAAACATATCGACCCTCCTTATCTATCAAGGTCAAGCGCACCTCCAAGAGTAAGCTTTTATGTATACCTATAGATGTACCTTTCATTGGTGAATCAGGAGATACACTATGGTACCATTGGTTTTAGTTGGATCTTGATAGGCATGGGATGTGGTTTTTCTTAAAGTGCATCTCTTGTAACATCATGACATCTACTCGGTGTTTACGCATATGGTGAATGATTTGGCCTCTCTTGGAAGGTGCGCCTAGATCTTGAACGTTAAAGGAACAAATATTAAAGGGGTTGTCCCACGAAAAATATTCTACAGTTTTCAAACCAGCACCTGGATCTGAATACTTTTGTAATTGCATGTCATTAAAAATGTTGTATAGCTACAGAGTTAATCAATAAAATGTATCTGTATAGGACCACTTAATTTCTTATTTCTTTGACCTGCTCACTGAGCAGGCCGCACATGCTCAGTTTCAACTTTTAACTGTCTCCTGAGTTGTGATAGGGAGAGCATGGACACGCCTCCTGAGCTGCAGCAGAAAAGACACTCCCCCTGAGCTGTCAGCTTGACAAAAATCTAGCAGCGCCATGAATGGGGAGATATCCTGATCCATGTGAGGTACAGGGCTGGTTCTAGCTTTGTTAAAAAGAGGTTGTCATGTACTATATGATGTCTGATTTTCATTTTTTACATTATTCGTGGGATAACCCCTTTAAGTGTAGCCATAGTAAAATGTAAATTGGAAGCAGTAGCTTACATCAGCGGTCCCCTCCGGACTCAAATAAACAGCAATTAACCAACTAAATAAAGAAACAATAAAATTGAACAGTAAATCGGTTGACAAGAAACCATACATCACTATATTGCTGGTCTGCGATAATTCTATAGTGATATGAGTGTAAACGTTTGAGGTATGGTCAGTGAGTATTCCTAGCTAGAGTGAGATATATAATCTATAGATTATGTGTACATATGTAAAGCAGCCATGAGGTATATAAAATGCCCAAAAATAAAAAGAATATAGAAAGAAAGAGAGAAAAAGTCACAATCTAATAACATTTCACATTGTGACCTCTCAGTCGGCAGTGTCCACAGGGAGCCTTCTACGAGTCAGCTTGTCCAGGTTTCTCTTCATGCGTTGTTGTCTTGGGGGTAAAGATGGCATCCAAGGTGCGATGAAGGGAAGTGGCAGGAGGTCGGTCAGGTTCTGGACTACATTCCAATCCGGGATCTCCAGCGGTTCCATATCTAGGGTTTGGTATACTATTTGCAAGTCAGCAGGGGAGCGAACAGTCACTTTGCGACTAGGAGCATTGATGAGTACCCCGAATGGGTGTAGCCAGCGGTATGTTATGCGTTTCTTCTTAAGAACATTAAGCAAAGGTTTTAGAGTCCTTCTTTGCTGTAGTGTCAGTGAAGATAAATCTTGAAATAAAGAGATGTCAGCTCCAGCAAATGTAAGCGAAGGCGTCCCTCAGGCCATTTGTAGAATTTTTTCTTTAGTTTGAAAGCTCACGAACCGACATATAACATCTCTGGGAGGCTCAGTTGGTCTGGGGGGAGGGCGTAATGCCCTGTGCGCCCGGTCCACAGATAAATCTAGTGTGGAGACTGGGCCTAGTACGTGAGTAAATAGTTCAGTCACTGACTCCATAAGGGCTTCAGGAGAGATTGTTTCAGGGAGACCTTTGATGCGGACATTGTTGCGTCTGCCTCGGTTATCTTGGTCTTCAACCATGTTATATAAAAGGTTTATGTGAGCTTGGGCGTTGTCTAAGCTGGATGACACAGCAGTTCCGAATTCAACTATGGCCTCTTGGTTACTTTAGTCTCTTTTGATATCCAGGAGGTGTCTTTTTATAGGGCTCAAAGCTTCCACCAGTAGTTCTTTCATAAAGGCCCTCGAGACTGGAAGGTGTTGTTGTCTCTGCTGGTTTTCCGCTTCGCTATCTCTCTCTGTCTCCGAGTCTGCTGAGAATCCACGGAGGGCGGAGCTTCTTCCTCCGGCGCCATCTTACTGCTTTAACTTATCAAGGGCGGGTCGGCTTACCTTATGAATTTGTTAATGTCTCCCAAGACAGACCCCGTTTTGAGGTGGCCCGGGGTGTTCTTTCAGCGATCCTTGGCCGACTTACCCTTTTTGGTGCTGCCTATAAAGCTAATGAAGCCCATATCCCTAGGGTCCCGAGCAGAGCTCACACATGCATGTGTGCTCTGCTCTGATGCCAGGCTCCGCCCCCTGCTCTACCTTTTTGTGGGGCCATGGAACAGAACTACAGGTGCGGAGAGCACTCAGTGTGCTGTCCGTATCTTTTGCGCTCCCATTGGAAAGAATGGGTCCACACGCATTCCAGTCGTGTAAATGAGCCCTTTTTTGTGAGCCAAAGCCAGGTGAACAGATGAAAATCTTCCCACTATACCTTATCAGTGTGAAGGCGTCACTGCTGGTTTTGGCTCAAAATAACTGATGGAAATAGACCAAATAACTGAAGTGTGAACTCAGCCTAAGTCAGTTTCAATGTAGTTATTCAACTTATCCATGTACTAAAATGTTTCTAATTTCTTGTAAAGGAATTCCCTGTAATATACATAATTAGTAGGGCGTGTATTGAATCATACATCTCATAAACATATTTTATAGGTTGACGTAGGAAATAAATTATGGAGTGGTTAACTCCAACATTTGGGAGAATCCACATATCTACCTGCTGATTAAGATCAAGTCATTGGGAGCAGTGCAGCAGTGATGATTACTGTCCTCTACAGTGTGGACAGTGCTGTGTAGTTCTGCCACCAACTTCTGTCGACAGAGCTACAGTTGAACGATTGATAGGTGGGAGTGTGAAGTGTTGGACCACCACCGATCAGATAGTGATGGCCTATCCTGAGGATAGGCCATCAATTAGAAAAGGAGTGGACAACCCTTTTATAGGCATATTATCATGACTGGCCTGGGAGCCTTCACAAAGCTCCAAGCTGCCATAGTAACTGATCGTGATTTAGCATAATCACAAAAACAAGTATAACAAAAAAACAAATGCAGCTTAACAATTGTATATGGAAGTATTCCTTCCTACTATGTCCAAAGATTGAAGTATCACAAAAATAAGCTCTCAGGGAAATGTCTATTATTAAACCCTTTGGTGCTTGCTTCATAACCTGTTTTGGAAAAAAAAGCAAAACCACTGCTAGTAACAAGCAGGTTGTAACACAAAGAATATCCTGAATACAGAAATGAGACACAGATTACTTTAAATTACTACACTATTTCTTAATGCCAGTCTGAGTTTCCTCTTTAAACCGGGCAATCCTTCTTAACAAGTAGCAAAGGACGTTTCTAGGTTTCCGAGTGCTGCCATCAGGAATTTCAGGGCCCCATACAGGAAAACTGTGTGTGCCCACTGCCAGCCCTTCTCACATTCATAGTCATAACAGCCAAAGCTTTTTTTAGTCTGTCCATTTTGCCATACACATGATTAAGATTTTAATTTCTATCAACTTTTATTATGGGTTAAATGAAGGGAAGATATAGTAGGTAATTGACTTTCTAGTAGTCTGTGGGGCAGATCTGTTGTAAGAGCATAATTTTCTGTGCTTAAAAAGCTACAGTATTACTTTAATAATGTACTTGTGAAAAAACAGTAATACTATTAGGCATAAAAAATCCCATCTTCATAGCAGAGCTTTTCTATAGAGAAGAGGGAAAGGCTGCTGCCTCCTGTACAGAAGGATTTCCTCTCAGAACTATGAAACCTTTCTTTAGTAGAAGTTATGGTAGAAACATGGAATTTCTACTGCAGTTACTGCAAAGTTATTATTACAAAAAAAAATTATCGTAACAACCTGTACAGTATAGTGAACAAATTATTCATAGTGATCGATAAATGACGCAAATGTTCTTTTGTTTCAGAAAGATACTATGTATATTGGTCATTATTAAAAATGTTCAACACCCTTTACTTGATTTCAAGCTCAATTCCCAGGAAAGACTTATATATTTTTTCTGTTATTTCTCTGTCTCTCATTTAACCCATAAAAGAGGCAATAGTTTTACTATATTGAGAATATTGTTTTTTATCATTAGAAACCTAACATTTACTCGTGTTTGGCTAAAAAGATTTTTTCAATTGGTCCTTATCAAAAATGTTCAACAGCCTTTACTCTGATTATATCTGCAGACTATGTGAATACACATTTAAGCCATGTTTTATCAGTTTCAAAAGAATTTAGCTGTAACAAATGTTTGAGCTGTCAAGAGTTCAGTGAGAATGGTGACACATGGAGCCATCAGAGCAGCTGCCTGATAAATTGTATAACAGAAAGCGAGATAACATGTTCTAGAGCAGGGAAGCTCTAGAACTGGGCCCTTTAGCCATTGCAAAACTATAATTCTCAGTATGTCCTAATAGCTGTAGGCTGTCCAGGCATCCTGGGAGTTGTAGTTTTGCAATAGCTGGAGGCAGGGGTGTAGCTAAAGGCCCATGGGCCCTGGTGCAAGAGTTCACCTTGGGTCCCCCTTCCCTCAGTGCTTTGTGACCAGGGGCAGGGAAGCACGTGGCCTTCATGCTGCCTGAGGCAAAAACTGAAACAGCACCCAATTCCCCCAACACCCATGCCAAATTCTTGACCTAACCCCTTTCCTCCAGCCACAGGTGTAACTTGAAGATTCTGGGTCCTAGTGCAAAATCTATGACAGAGTCCTCCCACCATGCACTTTCTATAATACCAGTGTCTTCTTATGTAACACAATGGTCTTTGGACCCTCTCAGGCTCCAGGGCCCGGTAGCGACTGCTACCTCTGCACCCCCTATAGCTACGCCCCTGGCTAGAGGGCTGCAGTTTGGGCATCATTGTTCTAGAGAGTAGCCAACCACCTGAGATTCAGTTCAGGTTCGACAAATAGATTTGGACTAAACAGAAGTTGCTCCAATTGCTCTGAATAAAGATGAGCGAAAATTTGATTCATTATAACACCATTATGACAGCCCTAGGTAAGGCTCAGAAATTCCTTCCCTCGGCTCGTTTCCTCGAAATGAGACTGAAGATTTGCCTTTGAGCTTATCTTACCCCGCAGAAAGGCCATGGAGTTGGGCTTTACCCTTCATCTAACGGTTTTAAATGTTAGGTCCCTGATGCTGATCTATTTAATGGCTTCTGGTCATGTCCAGCCATAAAGCTCTTTTGGACACAGATACGGCAGTTTACTACTACCAACTTGACAAATTTTGCCCCAATGACTCTTTAAGGGTTATTTTTGGATATCTGGATCAGATATCTTTGGGTGCTTGTTGTGGTTTGTGGCGATGTCTGGTATTAAACCGAACCCGCAGGTGTTGGATCCATGACTGCGTTCCTCCATTTAAACTCTTCTTAGATAAACTTGACCGCCTAATTGGGTGCATCACATACAGGCAATAGCAAAACCAATACTTATATGACCTATTAGATTTTACTAAAGCTGTGGAGCAACCAAAAGAACAAGCGGACACATCATGTGCGATTTAAAATGGCCACAACTTTATTGAATAACAACACATAACTCATGAAAACGGTATGCCTGCCGCAGTGAGTAGCTACGGGCACAATATTATGAGTGAATTTCCAAGAGTCTCCAACTGAGAGATGAACCCATGGGGTACCATGTCTCAGTATTAATTAGAGAAATAATATTAGTATAGTCATTTATGCATTCAGAATTATAATTTTTTTAATTCATTATTATTTTATATATTTTTTTATTAATCATTTTTTCCCTTTTTCATAATAACAAACTGATCTTGAAAAACACAAACAAAGGCTAAAACATAGGGAGGGTGGCAGGGCTTGTCACCTTGAAAGGCTGAAGCTGCAGTTGCAAGTTGTGCTGAAGAAACTAACACTGAAGGAAGGAGAAAAATCCCTCCCTCCAAAGGGGGTGACCAATAAGGAGAGGGAAATCAAAACTAGATTCTGACTGGAATATGTGAACCAGACATGACCCCTGCCTTGCTGGGTGCTAGGGCTAGTCATGACCACCGTGGCCTTCATACAGAGACCCCCAAAAGTCACTGTTCTTTTTATTTAAATTTGATTGGAAGGAGGCTTCTTTACACAATGGAAAACCAGTACAAAACTTTTTTGAGACTTGGGAAAGCTTTATTCAATTACTTCCACAACAATTACAACAAGATATAAAGACATGTTTAGCAGACAGTTTAGCTGACAGAACAATTGCTTCTGGAAGAATCGCCCATTTAGATGTGCTTCTGGTTGTTGGTGGTCTGTCCTGGTGTCGGTGGATCCCGTACAATACTCTTTGGGAGGGATATAGATTATACACTATTAACAAGTATCTTCAAACAAGAAGATAACATACTTTGAATACTGGGGGTCCCTCTTTTTTTTCTCTCTCAGTGCAAGTTCAGGGCAAGGAATTCCTATGATCTCTCTAGGTCTCATTTAAAAGGACTGCTACCTCATTAAGGGCTCATGCACACGACCGTATGCACACGGATCTTCAAAAATACAGATGACATCCATGTGCATTACGTATTTTGCGGAATGGGACAGCTGGCCCCTAACTGAACAGTCCTGTCCCTGTATTGCTGACAATAATAGGACATGTTCTATTATTTTGCGGAACGGACATGCGGACATACAGAAATGCAACGCAAATGGAGTAACTTCCTTTTTTTTTTTTCCGGACCCTTTGAAGTGAATGGTTCCGCATACAGTCCTAAAAAACGGAACGAACACGGAAATAAAATACGTTCATGTGCATGAGCCCTTATACAGACTAATGGATCTGTTCTGATGTATTCCTACGCAGATTGTTGGTAATCTTATGTTAACTTTTAATAAAAGCAAGGGTTAAAAAAATGTAAAAATTGGATTATGCAGCTTCTCTGAATTTTCACAAGAACTGTGATTAGTTACGGATTACTTCGTCATGAATCGCTTTCCATTGTATGGAACAGGCTTAATGACAGGGAACGACGATCGCGCTGCCCCCATCATTTCACCCCTCAGATGACACTTTCAATGCTGTTCGCAGGATCTGTGACTCACATGCAGTCTTTCATGGGTTAATCTGAAAAACGTATCTCTTTTATTTTATTTTTTATGAATTTTTTTCTTACACTCCTCCCCAAGCTCTTGAACGCAATGGCAGCATTAGTAAATGACATTGACATACATAGCAATGGGTAAACGCATGTTTCATGGCGTTAATATACAGCATTTTTAAAAACACATCGCGCCTGCACATGTTATTTTTTTTCATATTTCAAAGCTTCCAAAAATTATCCCTTATTGGAGGCAGATGATGTTTAAATACATGTAGTGTTATAAAAAGATTTTTTTTAAAGTGGCTTGGGGACCAAGAGACCAAAAATTATGCATTGACAGGGTCAGAATACCTTTCCATATGACAGCAAGTGTTGGTTGTCAGACGAAAAAGAGGCTCGTTGTGAAAGACCCTAGAAAAATTCTTCCTTTTAATTGGCAGCAGCAACACTGCAGTGTGGATGTAGAAAGGTATTAGAGGCATATACCGTAGAAGCAGCATAGCATGAAACATACAAGGCAGTGGTTTGGTAGTAGTAATAGTAATAATAGTAGTAGAAGTAGTAGTAGTGGTGGTAGTGGTAGTAGTGGCAGATATGTTGTGTTAATAGTGGTGGCAGTAGGGGATCAGCAGCAAGGGGCAGCAGCAGCCCTGTACATGTTGGCAAGCAGACAGCAGCATGAAGGAGGCAGCAGCAGCCTTATGGATGATGATGGTTGGCAGGTCACAGCAATGGCATGATGGCGGTGGCAGCAGTGGCATAATGGCGGCGGTGGCATCATGGAGGCTGCAGCAGCCTTACAGAACATAATGGTTGACAGGTCACAGCAGTGGCATGTTGGGGGCAGCAGCCATACAGAACATAATGGTTGACAGGTCGCAGTGGTGGTGTGACTGTGGCATGATGGAGGCAGCAGCAGCAGAAGCCGTACAGAACATAATGGTTGTCAGGTCTCAGCAGTGGCATGACAGATGCAGCAGCAGCTGCACGCAACATGGTGGTCAGCAGACTGCAGCAGTGGCAAGATGGGGCACAGTCAGCAATGCCAGATCTATTCAACGTCCTATGGGTCATGCACGCGACCGGTGCAGGCCCGTGGCATATTGCGGCCCGCATACACCGGGTCCGCAATACATGGGCACGGCCGTGTGCAGCCTGCATCACTTCAATGAGTCCGCAATCACGGAGATGCGGAGCGGAGGCACGGATCGGAACACCACAGAAGCACTATGGTGTACTTTCATGGTGTTTCTGGCCGTGCCTCCGCACCGCAAAAAGTAGCGCATGCACTACTTTTTTGCAGTGCGGACCGTCGGATGCGGATCGCGGTCCCCATTCAAATGAATGGGTCCACGATCCGAATGCGGCGGCCCCACTGTCAGTGCCCGTGCATTGTGGACCGCAAATTAAGGTCCACAGCACGGGCACTGAATCCTCCCGAGTCCAGGCTTGGTTCATTTTGAGAAAAGTAGAGATAAACGAAGATTTGTTTTGTTTCGGATTCATCGAATTTTTCAAGAGTTCGGGTCCACATCTATTCGTTCCAAACCAAAATTTCTCTATTTGCTATGGGAATTGGTATATAACCCCCTCTAGTTCTCGAAAACACATATTTTTTAATGAAATTTTTTTATGAAAAGCTCCTATCTCGTTTCATTAATTTTTTACAATTTTTATTATTTTCCCTGTCCAGTTGTGGTTACATCAAAAGAGATCCTCTGGTAACTGATGGCAACTGCGAGACACCTTTGGCACTGCATTATGTGTGACTACATCAAAGAGATCATTCACGAGGCGGTGGGTGCACAGGCTGGCTCGGTGACATCATATCACTGTGCCAGCCCACGTGCAGGACCGCTCAGGAGCAGGCCCCAGTGAATTTAAATAACCAGATGGTGGAGCTCTCAGGATGTTCAGCCAAATAGCACCAAGCAAGAATCATCCCCAGGACAATAAGCACACAAGTCGGAATCTTCCACTGGTAACAAGCATTAACCATGAAACCCTGGATGAGCAAGCATTAACAACTGGACAACGATCAGTGTTTGGCTGAGTATATTTAACCTCCTAGACCAGTGGTGGCAAACCTATGGCACAGGTGACAGAGGCGACACTTAGAGCCCTCTCTGTGGGCACCCGCACACTGGAAAAAGTCTATGGTACCAATATGCCTTAGACTTTTCCTGCCATTCATCAGCACAGGGCGCACTATGAACAGCACAGGCAGTGCACTGAATGTAGGCAGGCTATAATAGGTAAATGATAAAATACATCGAAGATATTTTATATTAGACTGTAGTATTCAGGTTAAATTGCTGTGTTGGCACTTTGTGATAAATAAGTGGGTTTTGGGTTGCAGTTTGGGCACTCAGCCTCTAAATGGTTTGCCATCACTGCCCTAGACCAATGAGCATTAACCCCTTACACTATTTACCATTTCCCTTTCATATCCCTACATCCCACTGCCACCAAAATTATTATTAACTGAACTGGTGAACTGGAATTAGTGATGTGTGAGGAAGACTATGACATGGTTGGATAATAGCTATGACTGGGCAGTTAACGTACAGGGTTAAAATCTGTTTAGAAAGGATCGTCAAAACCGGAGAGGAGGAGGGGTCTGCCTTTATGTAAAGTCCTGTCTAAAGCCCACGCTCTGAGAAGATATAAGTGAGGGAAATGAACATGTGGAGTCACTGTGGGTAGAAATACATGGGTGAAAAAAACAATAATAAAATACTAATAGGAGTTTATTATGAGCCAATTCTATTACAATTCTATTTATATACATTTTTTTCTTGTTCCTTACTAGGGATGAGCGAACCGAACCGTAACGAACCAGATTCGTTACGAACTTTCCCAAAAGTTCGGTTCGTCACCGAACCGAATTTTGATCAAGTTCGTAACGAATCTGGTTAAAATAACGGCGATGCAAAATATACGCATATTTATTGAGAATGTACGCTAATGCGTACAAATTCAGTTAAGTAGCGTACAATTGACAACGCTACACTGTATGTTCGTTACTTGAGTAGGAATGTTCGCAGACGCAGTGTATGAGTACGCTAATGCGTACATATTCAGTTAAGTAGCGCACCTTTGACACCTTTCGCCGAACCGAACTTTTCAAAAGTTCGCTCATCCCTATTCCTTACCCTTTTATTCCCATTACTCACAATTAGATTTTAGAATGCTTTTAAAAATATCCCATTTTGTGGCTGTATTTTTATTTGTGAGGACTTTGTCCCAGTTAGATGGTCTCTCTCAATTTTTTGAATGACACTCTTTTGAATGAAAATTGGAAGGCTATTATTTTATGGTTACTATTTCCCAGGTGTCCCCCCAACCTGCACATCTGTTGTTCTGTCAGGGCTATTGGTTAATACTAAGTCCAGTATGGCCGTCCCTCTAGTCGAAACCTGAACCAGATGGGAAAGGTAATTGTGTTTGGTTATTGCCAAGAACCTGTTTCTTTTATGAAATCCACAGGTTTCAGTTTCCCAGTCTATATCTGGGTATATCTGGGTATATCAGGATACACTCTGTAAACAGCTTTCTTCAGCTTTTGCCAGGCAGATGCATGACTCTGATTTATCTGACCAGGAAGACCCTCTGCTCCCACTGATATGTCATCAATCTTCCATCGCCTTTGCTACAACAAGTAGCAGAAGCACAGCAGCTCCAGCAGCAGTCAGTTCAGTTTGATCAACATGAAGTATAAGTTTTTCAACTGCCGCGCCAACCTGACCCACAACAGCAAACAGATGTGCACTGCCTGAATAATGAGGCTTATTCTTACCTGGACTGTGCCATTTCTCTGGCACATACTGTTTCCTGACCCCTACACATCTCCTGCCTTGTCTGTCAGGTCCAATACTTTGCTGCTACTGTTGCTGTTACTGCTTCCTCTACACAGTTGCACATCTCCTGTCATACCATATGACATACTATAATATACTGCTCTCCCCCCCAAAAAAGTTTTTTTTTTGTTATTTGGACACTTGTTCAGAAGCTACTCCGTCTTCTGATATTACTGTGTGTGTAAACATGAGAAGGAATCTATCCCCATTAAGGCATAATTTTTGGACCGCTTATTCAGAACAAGCCTCTTTTTCTTCTGATACTACCAGTATCCCAATAGGGAGCCCTTTTTGGAACTTTTTTAATTTTGAAAAGCATAATGAATCTGACAGCACAGTGTGTTTTTAAACAAGCTCTTTGTTAACACACTCAACCATGTGTTTGTCCATAGCAACAGATGTCACTCTTACAGCTTTTACTATTGCTGTCTTTCCATTAAAGAGGCTCTGTCACCAGGATCAGCCCCATAAACCCCGCTGTGCTCTATACACGCCCCCCTCCCCTTGACTGACAGGTCTAGACAGCAGGCTGAGGGCAGAGATCTGCTCAGAAAGCTAATACACATATCACTGCTTTATTCACAGTCACTATATATGATTATACAGACACCAATAATGTGTGTTCCTTATATGCATAAAAACACCATAAACCATTATGAGGTGATGCTATAGCTTGTTGGGTAAGTTGTTGTTTTGTATGTAGCAATCCCAGGTTTGAATCTTAGATAAGACATTGCTTTTTTTGTCCTTCAGAAATGTTTTTCTTCCACATGTATCCCATAAGAAAAGTCTATGTCTTTACTATATTTAGAAAGCTAATAAATATTACTGGTTTCTTTATAATCATATATTGTGTCTGTGAATAAACCAGTAATAAGTTTTGGCAAAAAAAATACATTTATTCTGGGACTTGAACCTGCAATCGGTAGATGCAAGGCAGACCACTACACCACTAAGCTATAGCATCACCTTGTAATGGTTCATGGTGTTTTTATGCTTATGAGGCAACATACATAACTGATGTCTGTATAATTATACATTGTGCCTGTGAATACAGCAGTGATATGTGTATTACCTTTCTGAGCAGATCTCAGTGTGGTACAGCTATAGTGTATATGATATTTACTTGCTAGCACTCAGCTCTGCCCTCAGCCTGCTGTCTAGACCTGTCAGTCAAGGGGAGGAGGGGGCGTGTGCAGAGCACAGGGGGTGTTACAGAGCAGTGCTCAGAATATTCAGCCCTGCCTCTCAGTGCTCCGAATGCTCATTTGCATATGAATGAAAATGCAGATTTCTTTGCAGCTATTTATCATAAGTAAGGTACAGCTTTAATCAGCATTATGAGCTCTACCAGCCAGTATGCCTGGTTTACGGGGCTGACCCTGGTGACACAGCCACTTTAAAGGGGTTATCCTGGAAAATATAATGATGACTTATCCTCAGGATAGGACATAATTATCACATCAGCGGGGGTCCAAGTCCCGACACCCCAGCCGATCAGCTGTTTCAGGTTGCCGCTGTGCTCACCAGAGCTCTAGTGAGCAGTGCAGGTTTCTGGCAGCTTTCCAAGGACAGCGCTGTATACCGTATAGTGGCAGTGCTTGGTATTACAGCTCAGCCCTATTGACTTGATTGGGGCTGAGCTGCAACTAGGCCATGTGACCAATGAACAGTGATGTCCCCGAGCACTTTTGATTTTTGGCTAGACTAGTACCTGAATAAAATTTACTGACCCATTCGTTACAATCAGACCCAAAACAGTTTTTCATTTTTAACCACTTCCCATCCGGGTCATTTACCCCCTTCCTGACCAGGCCTAATTTTGCAAATCTGACATGTGTCACTTTATGTGGTAATAACTTTGGAACGCTTTTACTTATCCAAGCCATTCTGAGATTGTTTTCTTGTGATACATTGTACTTTGTGTTAATGGTAAATTTGAGTCAATATATTTTACCTTTATTTATAAAAAATCCAAAATGTACTGAAAATTTTGAAAAAAATCACAATTTTTTAAATATTAATTTCTCTGCTTTTAAGTTGCATAGGGATATCTAATAAAATTGTTATTAATGAACATTCACCATATGTCCACTTTATGTTGGCATAATTTTGGAAATGTAATTTTATTTTTTGAGGACGTTAGAGGGCTTCGAATTTTAGATGTTATTTTTAAGATTTTCATGAAAATTTCCAATAGTTAATTTTAAAGGACCTTTGCAGTACTAAAGTGACTTTGAGGGGCTTAAATAATAGAAACCTCCCATAAATGAACATATTTTAGAAACTACAGCCCCCAATGTAATCAAAACTGATTTTTACAAAGTTTGTTAACCCTTTAGATTTCCCACAAGAATTAAAACAGAAGGAAGGTGAAATTTAAAAATAAATATATTTTTTTGCGGATTTTCAATTTTTAATTCATTTTTCCTACAAGATAGCAAGGGTAAACCGCATATCAAACCTGAATATTTATTTTCCTGATTCTGAAGTTTGCAGAAACACCCCATATGTGGTTGTAAACTGCTCTGTGACCGGCAGTAATGAGAGGGAGATAGTACATGCATTTGTGATGGCTTTGACAGCTTGTCGGAGTGATCAAAAGCCTGGAGGCCAGGAAAAAAGGTCTCAGGTTAAAGCTCCATGTTCTTGGCTGTCAGGAGGCAGCTAAGTCATGGAGCTTCTATGTACAGGTGCTGCACACAGGGGGCAAAGCTCAAGGACGTTTTAAAATGTCCATTCAGAGATAGAGATCCACTACCAGGACGTTTATAGTCAATGGGCAGACTGGAAGTGGTTAATAAAGAGTGCATTAAAGAATCTACTTATAGCAAAATAGAAGGCGCTTTAGTAATCTTCTTCAAGGGTGTAATGAGCTAAACAAGCACAACCAGCTCTAAACCTTAATAATAAATACACTCACATTTGTCACATAGGTTCCAAAAGGTACCCTATGACCTGCTGTTCTTTGGCCCAGCTCCTCTAGCAATAGAGATCAGATGAAGTCAGGAGGCTAGCAAAACTGGCCCTGGTGCCTAGCCAAGTCTCTCATAATAGACCTATAAAGTATAGGAAATGATCTGAGAATTCAGATAACACAACAGCAAAAAAAAAAAAGTGTAACGTACTATATATATATATATATATATATATATATATATATATAACTGTGCAGAAATGAATGATGTAACAGGAGTGGCATAAACCAGCGAGTAGATAAACCAAAAGAAAAGAAGCAGACATACAACAGTAAACTACAATGCAGAAGGGACTGAAAGCCACTAAAACATTACAACTAAGGAAGCACCTGCCTGTAAGCAGCAATCTCCTAATATTATTTTTATTATTAGTGATGAGCGAATCAAAGTTGACGAAGTGGAATTCGATCCAAATTTCAGGAAAAATTTGATTCACACTGAAATTGAATTTCCTCACGCTTCATGGTAACGAATCACATTTTTTCCTAAAATGGCTGCTGTACGTGTTAAGACATGGAGCAAGGAACTCTGGGAAACAAGGGATCACCTACAATGCCATGCATGCAACCAGTCAGCAGACAGCCAGTCCTGTGATGTTGCAGCTCTATAAATAGCCTCAGTCATCTTGGTTGCTGCCATTTTTCAGTGTACTTAATGCAATGAGAGACGTGACAGGCGCTAGGGACAGTGTTAGAAAAGACTTTATTCTGCAAAAACAACTATTTAGACGTTCAGGGAAAAATCATTTAAAGTGTAGGGATAGGATAGGGAGGCATTATCCATATATAGGGAGAGAGCAGGGTCCAATAGGGGGGTGTACAGCCTGGGCAATAGGAGCGATTACTATTATGCCATGCTGCACTACTTGGGGATCCAAATTGCTGTTATAGTGCTGCTTTTAGGTTTGCACTATATGATAGCTCAGTAATTCCACAAACCTTGCTTGTTATTGGGGTGAAAGTGTTGTGTGATACAACCAGTTTTCGGGTGTATTAATAGGAAATACACGTACGTCTTATTAGCAGTTCTGCAGTGAAAATACATTAAGATACAGCCATTTTTGGGGTGTATTAATAGGAAATCTAAGTAGGTCTTATTAGCCATTCTGCAGTGAATTTACATTGTGATACAGCCATTTTGGGGTGTATTTATAGGAAATATAAGTATGTGTTGTTATCTATTCTGCGGTGAACTTACATTATGATACAGCCATTTTTGGTCACAAACCAGAGGGTGTGAACACATTCTGCCAAGTGTCCTACCTACTCTAAGGGCATTGTCTAAGTGAACCCCTCAATCTTCACAGTACCCTTGATGTTGGGGATTGACTTCCCGAGGGGAACACCAGGCTGATACCTCTTGAGGAGGATTGGCACACAAGGCAGCTGGTCCAGGCTGACCAGGAGGTACCTGAGCAAGGTACCAGAGGTACAGATGTAGTCAACAGGCCAAGTAACCTGAAGCAACAATGCAGGACTGAAGGATTAGGCAGAGGCAAAGTCAAACAAGCAATAGGTCAGGTCAGTAAATCCAGGTCGGCAACAGGAGAGTCAAGGCAAGCTGGCAGGGATCAAACAGATAGCGGAGTCCAGAAACACGAACATGAGTCAGGAACACAGGAACACAAACAGAGATAACAGCAACCTTATCAGGACTCAAGGACCTTGACACTGAGGCATCTGGGAAGGGGGCTGAACAACTTATACTGTATATGTGCAGGAGGGCTAGGATTGGTCAGCGAGATCACATGATCTAACCCATAAGGCACATGAAGTGACGCGTAAAGGAAGTGCTACAGGGAACAAGCAGCAAGCATGCTATGGCCAGGGCTGAAAAGAAAGTGTAGAGCAGATCCCAGAACAACAGTACCTACACGGAGAGAGCCCAGGACTGCAGCAGTAATTGACAGATCACCACTGAACACAGCGCCCTGGACCGCAGTGGTAAGCAGGGGAACAGTGGTGCACAAAAGCTGCTGTTACAATTTATAGGAAATCTAAGTACATCTTATTAGCCGTTCTGCGGTGAACTTACATTGTTATACAGCCATTTTTGGGGTGTATTTATAGAAAATAGAAGTATGTCTTATTAGCCGTTCTGCGGTGAATTTACATTATGATACAACCATTTTTGGGATCTATACCAAATATAAGTAAGTCTTATTAGCCGTTCTGCGGTGAATTTACATTGTGATACAGTCATTGTTGGGGTTTATGTATAGGAAATACAAGTATGTCTGAGTAGCCATTCTGTGGTGAATTGACATTGTGACACAGTATTTTTTGGGCTTTATTTATAGGAAATACAAGTATCTCTTATTAGCCATTCTACTGTGAATTTACATTGTGACACATCCTTTTTTGAGTGGTATTTATAGGAAATACAAGTATGTCTTATTAGCCGTTCTGCGGTGAACTTACCTTGTGATACAGCCATTTTTTTACTTTTAATTTTACTTTTAATTTAATTCTTTTATTTTACAATATGTCAGATAGAAAAGTGACAGGCCCTTCAAAGGGAACGGACCCTGGCCAAAATGTTTCTGGCGCAGGCAGAAATAGCAGCAGAAGAAGGGGGGTGGCAGCAGGAGTCGCAGGCTTGAGCTCCCAGTGTCATCTAGCATTCGTGTCTTGACCAGCAACCCAGCGGTGCTTGAATGGTTAACTCATTCTTCCACTTTGTCCCAAGTGACATCAGATACCTCCAGCCAAGAGTCGATGGGTTCCTCGGACATGTTCAGGCCCTGTGCCCCCACCTGTCCTGAACCTGCCTCTGTCATTTTCAATTCCCTCAGCTTGAGAAGTATTATATGCCATAGGGCTCGGCTACACTTTTCAGTGAGGAAGAGCTTCTAGAGAACAGTCAGCAGCTACTGCCCAACCAAGATCTGGAGGAGAGATCCGCCGCTTCCTCCAGTAGGCGGGCAAGTAGTGATGATGAGAGTCACATGGGAGCTGAGGTTGCGAGCAGTCAGGCTCTGGGCCCTGGGACCATTGAGGGGGACATCAGTGGATGATGATGTAGATGATCACACTTGGGAGCTTGGTGAAGAAGGGGTTTCATCATCATCATCAGAAGAGGGTGGCAGCTTGCGTGTGCGGCAGCGGCTAAGCCAGCAAGGTGGTAGCATGACAGTGAGTCAGTAGGGTGGCAGCAGTGCGAGGTCAGGATCCAAATGTGCCTGGGGTAGACCACCCGCTTTGCAGGAGCCTACTTGCCCAGAATGTAGCAGTGCAGGGGTTCACAGATGCAGCAGTAGCAGGCAGTCAGCGTGGACTGTTGCGGGTAAAATGCCATACTCGGGAGTGTGGCAGTTTTTCATCAAGCTCGCGGAGGAGGTGAACATGGTCATTTGCCAAAACATGCAGCGTCACCATAGAGTGGCCTGGGAGAAACATGACTCCGATGTAGTGGTCCAGCCCAGGGGCCCGCAACCCTTTTCCTGTAGTCAAAGCTCTACCACCTCAGCCAAAGGGACCTGTCTTTCCTTCCTATCATCTACTGGTCCTGATGCTCCTGCTCCTCCCTGTCAATCATTTCGTCAGCAAGAAATCACCGAAGCGATTGCAAAAAGACAACAGTTCTCCTGGCCAATTTGCTAGTACTGCAGTCCCTCCCTTTCCAAGTGGTGTATTCTTCACCTTTCAGGGAACTGTTGGCTTGTGCCATGCCAAGGTGGAGAGTCCTAAGCTGTCATTTCTTTGCAAAAAGGGCAGTACCAGCCCAGCACATGTGTGTTGAACAGAAAGTGGGCCAGTCTTTGAGCCTGTCGGTGTCACAGCAGTTCGCAGCAGGGCCAACATGTGGAGCTGTAACTACAGTCAAGGACAATATATGTCCTTTATGACCCACTGGGTAAATGTAGTTCCTGCCCAGCCACACCAGAAACTTGGCCAGGTGACGCCACTGCCGCCTCCAGGTTCTCAAGCTGTGGGTCATGCTCCAATGTCTGCCTCTGCCTCCTTATCTTCCACTGCAGGGACAATTCAGAGTGCTCCTCCAGGGCACGGTGGTGGCACGCTGTTCTGCACCTAGTTTGCCAGGGCGAACGGAGTCACAGAGGGGAAGAACTGCTCCGCATTCACCATCAACAAATCAAATCCTGGCTTTATCTTCGCCAACTCAAAATGGGAACTATGGTCACCGACAATTGGAAGAACATGGTGTCGGCACTGCGTCAAGGAGGGCTGAGCCATGCGCCCTGCATGGCTCATGTTTATAATCTGATTGTAAAGAGGTTCCTGAAGTCTTCCATCCATCTGCAAGACATCCTGAAAATGGCAAGGAAACTGTGCACCAATGGGTGGACTACAGTACCCAGAAAGTTTATCAAAATTAGGGTTATTCACTTTAGAAAAAAGACAACTGAGGGGAGATCTAATAACTATGTATAAATATATCAGGGGTCAGTACAGAGATCTCTCCCATGATCTATTTATCCCCAGGACTGTTACTGTGACGAGGGGACATCCTCTGCGTCTGGAGGAAAGAAGGTTTGTACACAAACATAGAAGAGGATTCTTTATGGTAAGAGCAGTGAGACTGTGGAACTCTCTGCCTGAGGAGGTGGTGATGGTAAGTTCACTAAAGGAGTTCAAGAGGGGCCTGGATGTATTTCTAGAGGGTAATAATATTACAGGTTATAGTTACTAGAGATGGGTCGTTGATCCAGGGAGTTATTCTGATTACCTGATTGGAGTCGGGAAGGAATTTTTTCCCCTAAAGTGGGGAAAATTGGCTTCTACCTCACAGGCGTTTTTTGCCTTCCTCTGGATCAACTTGTAGGATAACAGGCCGAACTGGATGGACAGATGTCTTTTTTCGGCTTTATAAACTATGTTACTATGTAAACTATACAGGCGGACAGAGGTACTCCCGTGTGTAACTTCAATGTTAGCCAGTGGCAGCTCATGCATGACACCTGCCGTTTTGCTCAGGCCCTGAGGAGGCCACTTGATTTGTCAGTCGCCAGGACTATGGGATGAACAACATCATTCAGCTGCTTCATATCCTGGAACAGCTGCT
The DNA here is from genome assembly GCA_900303285.1 of Rhinella marina. Classification (NCBI taxonomy): domain Eukaryota; kingdom Metazoa; phylum Chordata; class Amphibia; order Anura; family Bufonidae; genus Rhinella; species Rhinella marina. Next base: position 203,548 of record ONZH01002139.1, on the reverse strand, counting down.
GCTAAATCTGACTGGCCAGGGGACAGGAGACGTGGCGCCTACATCTCATGGCCACATGAGCCCTGTGGGGGCTGAACTGGAGGAGAACATTCATGCACAAGCAATATGTAGAGAAATGGATGGTTTTTCTGCACAGGTGACAGGAGAGGAGCAGCCGGAGGAGCTACAGGGCGATGAGGAAGATGAGGCAGAGGACCCAGATACACCGTGGCTGTATGCAGTGGAGATGGAGGCAGGGAGTCCCTCTGAGTCACTTTCGCAAATTGCCTGATGCATGATCAGTTGCTTGCGTAGTGACGGCCAAATTATGGGACGACTACTGGCTATAGTCTAGAGTCTCTCATGGGCAGTTTTCTTCACCCGCCTAGTGAAAAAACTACTCACCAGCAGCAACAGCTAGACATGGAGCAGAACCTGAACCAGCAGGTTGTGGCATACTTGGACTACACCCTGCCACCCCACATCAAAGATCCCCTGGACTACTGGGCAGCCAAACTTGATTTGTGGTCGCAACTAGCCGAGTTTAACCATGGAGAAGCTTTCCTGTCTTGGCTAGTAGTGTGGCATTAGAGCAGGTGTTTAGTGCAGCGGGGGCCATAGATACCCCAAGGAGAACTCACCTTTCCAGCTAAAATGTGGAGAAAATGACCTTTGTGAAGATGAATCACACGTGGATCTCCCAGGATTTCCACACACCAGTGCCTGATGCATCAGACTAGATCATCCATGGTGCCACACTCAAACTTTGTCAAAGCAGACCTGTAACTTCTGGCTACCTGCTTCAGCTACTATTCTGATGCTGCCACCCACCTTATGCCACGCACCTGCTGCCGGGTGAACCTACTGCCACCCAACATCTTGTGCTGGTACTGGCTAGGCTTCCCCCCCACCTCCCCACTCTGTCACTGGGCAATCTGTGGTCTCCTCATGCTGCTGCCACCTCACCACTCTGTGGTCTCCTCATGCTGCTGCCACCTCAACACTCTGTCACTGGGCCACTCTGTGGTCTCATCATGCTGCTGCCACCTCACCACTCTGTGGTCTCCTTATGCTGCCGCCACCGCAGCACTCTGTCACTGGGCTACTCTGTCTCATCTCTGTTTTGGATCCACTCCTGTTTTTTTTTTTGGCCTTAGCAATCAGGGGCAGACATACACCTGTGCAGCCGGTTTAGCTGCACAGGGGCCCAGTGCGGCAGGGGGGCCCATGGGAGGTTCGGCGGCAGGGAGGGATGAGCGCTTCCAGTGTGGAAGCGCTCATCTCCATATTCATCTGTATCGCCGTCCTCAGGACAGCGATACAGATGATTGCTGTGGTGGGGCAGCCTAGTGCCTGCAGCCTATCAGAGGCCAGCTCAGTCGGCGCGATGACGTCATCACGCCACCTGATCTGAACAGCGAGGGACACAGGCTGGAAGAGCCCTGCATCGCATCGCTGAAAGGCTCATGGAGGTAAGTATAACTGTTTATTTTGGTTTTATTAATGCTATGCTTTTTCGCATTTTTATCTATTAGGGGGCATTTACTGGCACACATGGGGGAAAGGAGAACTATGGGGACATTATACAGGCAAACTCACGGAAAAAAAAGTGGTCTCAAATGGCAGAACATGCTCAAAAACCCCAATGCTGTAGCGCATTTATAACTGGGGGAGCAGATCCCGCACATGTGGCCCGCTGCCGAACGTAATCCCCAGCAAAAAATGCATACAATGGAGGATGCCTGCAGCGGACCTCATGTACCACAAAGACATCCTACACAGGGTAGACAAATGTGCGGATGTGACAATCTACATAGAAAAACAATTCACGGAAAATGGTGCACTACAGCGGAAAATGCAGTTGACAATATATGGCTAAACCCTCACTCTGGTGTTAAAATGAGACTTTCGCCAATATATCCTTATATCAAAGACATACCGGAGCCCGAGCACCGCGTCAAGGTATCTCAAGTGGCGCGGGACCTAACGCTATCCCTACTATGGTATAGGTAATGACAGATAGGTGCATGAGGTCCGAGACACAGCGACCAGCTCCCAGTTACCTCCAGCGTGAAATCACACATACAATGGGAGGGGGGGCGGAGGCTGTATTTCCCACATTGCCCTGACGTCATGTGACCCAGGCTGCACAGGTGCACCTGAATGTTACCCATTAGTATAATCAAGGCACATTCAACCTGGAGTTGCCACGCCTCCAGGAATAAACGTACAAACAAACTCACGGAAAAAAAAAGTGGTCTCAAATGGCAGAACATGCTCAAAAACCCCAATGCTGTAGCGCATTTATAACTGGGGGAGCAGATCCCGCACATGTGGCCCGCTGCCGAACGTAATCCCCAGCAAAAAATGCATACAATGGAGGATGCCTGCAGCGGACCACATGTACCACAAAGACATCCTACACAGGGTAGACAAATGTGCGGATGTGACAATCTACATAGAAAAACAATTCACGGAAAATGGTGCACTACAGCGGAAAATGCAGTTGACAATATATGGCTAAACCCTCACTCTGGTGTTAAAATGAGACTTTCGCCAATATATCCTTATATCAAAGACATACCGGAGCCCGAGCACCACGTCAAGGTATCTCAAGTGGCACGGGACCTAACGCTATCCCTACTATGGTATAGGTAATGACAGATAGGTGCATGAGGTCCGAGACACAGCAACCAGCTCCCAGTTACCTCCAGCGTGAAATCACACATACAATGGGAGGGGGGGCGGAGGCTGTATTTCCCACATTGCCCTGAAGGAGCACTATGGGGACATTATACAGGCACACATCGGGGGGAAAGGAGTACCATGGGGGCATCTACTAGCAGGCATTATACTGGCACACATGGGGGAGAGGAGCACTAGGGGGGCATCTAGAAAGGGGGCATTATATACTGGCACTATGAAGGCATCTACAAGGGGGCATTATATACTGGCACAGATGGAGGGAGCACTATGGGGGCATCTACAAGGGGGCATTATATACTGGCACTATGGGGCATCTACAAGGGGGCATTATATACTGGCACACATGGAGGGAGCACTATGGGGGCATCTACAAGGGGGCATTAAATACTGGCACTATGGGGGCATCTACAAGGGGGCATTATATACTGGCACAGATGGGGGGAGCACTATGGGGGTATCTACTAGGGGGCATTATATACTGGCACACATGGCGGGAAAGGAGCACTATGAGGGCATCTACTGGAGGGCATTATATAGGGGCATTTTATACTGGCACAAACTATATGTGCAATGTGGGGGTGGTGATGAGTACTATAGGGGCATTTTATACTTGCACACATTATGGGGGCACTATGGGGAAGGCGGGAGAGGAGCATTATCGGGGCATCTACTTGGTGCTCTCTATAGGGGCATTTTATACTGGCACATTATGTCAGGCACCATGGGACGAGGAGGAGCACTATCGGGAGCATCTACTAGGGGCACTTTATAGAAGTATTCTTTAATGGTGCAAATTATGGGGACCTTAACTTAATTGGGGGCACTAAGTAGCCTGACCCTATGTTTTGTATTGCTGTATTTAATGTTAGAAGGGAATAGGTTAAGTTGAGAATTTGGTTTTGCCGGGGGGGGCCCAGACACAATCTTTGCACATGGGCCCTCTGCTGTCTGTGTCCACCCCTGTTAGCAATACTGATGAATTACTGACCAAATGCTGACCGAGTGACGGCGAATGCTCAACAGAAAAGATGCGTTTTTTTGGGGTTGTTCTTCTGACGAATCAGGGTAAAATAATCAGTGACACCCTCTCCACTCTGTCGGGGTGGCTCAACTTGTATCAGCATGTAACAGAACAGGTTCTATAGAAATCTATGTGGATTCAGCTGACGGTGTAAAAGGAGTGCGCTCTTTCACGCTATAGTAGGTCTTGGGCCACTGCACAGTTTTTCATACGTGGATCTAACATTGACCTGAATTTGGTTAGTTTTGGCCCTGTAACTGGCCAAATAAGTGAAGTGTGAAGTGATTCTAAGAGTGACGCCTGTCATCTGTGTGTCATACTGACTTACAGTACTATTTCACTACCACAGCAGACTCCCTATGCATGTTTATGCAAGGCACAGTGTTCTATATCACTATACAGGCTCTCTGCAGCCAGGAAATACCTGTATTTAACGCAATTCGTCACAAATAAATTTGGATCGAATTGAATTGTTTTGGAAAATTCGAAGAACCCACCGAATCAAATTTTTGAAAAATTCTTTCATCTCTAATTATCATTGTTATACATAATATTTTATATCATATTTTGTGTCTTATATGACGCACTCTTCCCCTAAAAGTGGGGGCAAAGTGTCAGTGCATCTTATGGGGCAAATACTAATGAGCGCTTCCGGGTTCTGTAGTCACCACTTCTTGGTCCTCAGCCGCTTGCAGTGCTGTGACTGTGCACAGCGTGAGGATGTTGGCTTGTGACCTCACGCTGTGTATATTGCATCACAGCCAGGGCCGCACCGCTCATGAGGCCAAGTGAGGTGGTGGCCTCAGGCAGCGCTCTGCAAGACTGCAAGGGGGCGGCAAGTTAGCCTCCTGCCCTGCACTTTTTCACAGTCTGTAAAACAGTTACAAAAACAAAGTTGGAGGAGACAGCACGTCCTTAATGAAGCTTTATTCCGGATGCTAAGTTTCGGCCAAAGAGGCCTTTATCAAGCATGCATACACCACCAGTGTCAACCCTTAAATAACCATTAACAGCATTTCAATCCACATGAACCGCCGAGTTTGTGGGTCATGTGATAGGGGCGTGAACATCATGTGATAAAATACATAAACAATTACATAAGTGTCCTGTACCAACGGACGAAATCATCGTCCGTTGGTACAGGACCCTTATGTAATTGTGTCCGACTGTATTTGTTTTGCAGTTCAAAAATCACAGATCCAATGCAAATGCAAAATACAGATGCGGTCACTGGTGACAAGTGGGGGGTGGCGGCAGGGCAGTGGAAGGTGAGCGTTTCCATTGTGGAAGCGCTCATCTCTATACTCATCTGTATTGCCGTCCTCAGGACAGTGATACAGATGAATGGTGGGACAGGGGAGAGGTGTCTCCCTTCCCCGTTCCTCTGAACGGGGTCACTATGGGGAAGGGGGGGAAGGAACAACATGGAGGCATCTCTGGGCACTTCTTACTGGCACATTATTGGAGGCATCTAATAAGGGCACAAAGAAGGGGTATTTTATATAGGGGGCACTATGGGGAAGGGAGGGAGAGGAACACTATAGGATTATCTACTGGGGAAACTAAGAAGGGGTATTTTATATGGGGGGCTCTGTATAGGGAAATTTTATACTGGGACACATTATGGGGAGTACTATGGGGAAGGGGGAAGAGGAGCACTGTGGGAGCATCTACTGGGACACAGAAGGAGTATATTATACTGGCAAATATGGGGGACACTGAGGGCATCTACTGGGGCACTATATAGGGGCATTTTATACTGGCACATTACGGGGGCACTATGGGGAAGGGGGAAGAGGAGCACTATGGGGGCATTGACTTGGGGGCATTATGATGAAGGAAGAGAACAATCTACATCAGAGGAGACGTCACTGGATGTAAGAGGTGTGGGGCGCTGTATCACCCTGTATGTTTGCAGTGATGTATGTAATGTTAGGATGGAAGGGGTTAGGTTGAGAATTTGGTATTGGGTGGGGGGGGGCTGTTTCAATTTTCGCTTCAGGCAGCAGAAAGGCTATGTGCACCCCTGGTCACAGCACAGCGCGAACTAGAACTAGAAGAGTGTTTTTCTGAACTAGAAGAGTGTGGATGTGACAGACAACAAAAGGATATGTTCTATAATTTGCTGCACAGATGTGAACAACACACAGATGACACATTTTATGCGGCTCCATAGACATGAATGGGTCCACGTGCAATCTGCAAAAAATCCGTATCAGACACTGACTTAAAATATAGTCGTGGACTTGAGACCTAAATAGTTGGTGTATGACATGTGATTAGCCATTATGTACACTACTGCTGTTGGTTCCTTTCAACTAGGAAATTAGAGCTAATGGGGTTTTCTGGGGTTAGAAAAGCATAGCTGCTTTCTTCCAAAACCAGAACCACACCTGTCTATAGGTTGCATCTGATTTTGTAGATCAGCTGTATTACAATGAATGGGGCTTGGCTGCAATACCACAAACAACTTGTGGATATATGCTGTTTTTGGAAGAAAGCTGACTTTTTTTTGTCTAGTCCTGGACATCCCCATTAACATAGGCAGTCAATTCATGAACCAAGGACTGTCTCTATATTACAACCAGAATGTAATAATTAATAACAGCAATGGTGATTGGTTGCAATGTGCCATAAAGTCAGTTTCTCTGTGAAGCCACCCATACACAACAATACAAGATATATGCCATAGTTAGCAGCCGAATAGCTCTCTATATACATGCACATGTGGATGATTTGATATGCCTTTTAAATTAAAAAAAAATGTTTTAAAAAATACACCCTTACTGGCGGCAGATGCTCGCCTGTGTTTATACATCTACGGTAGTATTGGAAGAAACAGTTGTAATGGACAGTGGGAAGGGACCCACTGTGGCAACTAACTGGTTTTGGCTTTGGGCAATACCTAAGGATGTTGTCCTGGCGGTCCTCTGGTTTTCACCCATTAATCATTATACGGGTATCTGGACTTTTCTCGAGGCTGCTACTTCCTTGAATAGTCCACTATAGTTGGAAGCTCAGAGGCACCAAGGGATCAGGCAATACTCATACTCGGGAAACAGGCCGAGGTCAGTGCTGACAGAATTTTAGCGCATCTTTGAAACATGCAAGGTCACGGCAAAGAGCAATCGAATTTGATTTATGTAGAATCAATTCATTGCTCTCTAATGACTAATGATATCCAAGAAAACACAGTTGCAAGACATAATTTTGATCTACATCTTATATTTTCATAGGAACCTACTGCCATATTTTTACCAATCTAGCTATGTCTAACATGTTTATGACCAGAGAAGCAGCTGAGTTCCCTGATCATAAATATAGTGGGATTTTTTTTACAAAGATTATGACAGATATGGCTTTAAACTATTAAATTGTCTTCTGTTCTTTATAGGTTACTCCAGCCATTCTCAGAAATATTATGGGAGCTCAGTGGCATAATTAGAGTTCTATGGGCCCTGGGGCAAACTTTGGATCAGACTCCAGGCCCAGTTGCAGCCTCTGCGACCACGATCATTACACCCCTTGTCTCTGGTAATAATATCCCCCACTAATGTACCCATAGCCCTCACAGTAATATTCCTATAGTTCTCCCCAGTAGTGTCCTTTCACTGCTCCAGTAATATCCGACACTGCCCCTAGTAATATCTTCAACTTCCCCCAGTAATATCCCACACTGCCCCCAGTAATGTCCCACACTGCCCCCAGTAATGTGCCCACTGCCCCCAGTCTTCATTCACATGTAATGGGGCCCGGACTGTCACTGTGCTTCATGCTAGTCAGAGTGCTAATCTCAGCTGCATCACATGCGGTCAGTCCAGGATCTATGAGGCCAGCGCTGCCCTACTAGTACTATTCACAAATAAATAGGTGGGCGGAGCCTGACCAACCACATGTGATGCACCACAATTGTTATGCCCCTGGATGAGCTGTAAGGTTTATGTCTCTAGTTTTCAAAAGAAAACCCAGACATACTGCAATACAGCTTCAAACTAGTGCCGTATTCATACTCACAGTACATAAAGTAAAATCCATATGACATTTCATAAATCTGCCCAACTTGAGTTTCACTAAAGAAAATGGTTTCTGCTAGGGCAGGATTCTTGTAGTTAGGGTATGATTCTTGTAACCCCACATTTGACTTTCCACATCACATGAATATCCTATGTAAGAATATGCTAACCTCCAAAAAATAAAAATACAGTATATACATATTTTTATACATATAATATTACTAACTTATTGAATAATTGTACTATTTAAAAAAGAGCCGCTGTGGCTGTTGGACCCACATTACACAGATTGTGTCTCAATTTTTAAAGTAAAGTGGTCGGGGCTGGCATTATACTGTAGTGTGTGTTATTATTAATAAGTATTTATGGCCAATTTTCAAGATGTACAAATAAATCTTCAGAATTTGACATACACCTATATATTGCACACTTTGAAAGAATGCATGTGTTAATAAGTTCTCCTTATTGCCATTTTAATCCCTGTTTTAAAATCTTAAATCACAAAGCGTCCTGAATATTATACTAATATCAAAACATGGCTGTGAGATACACCCAGACAAAAGGGAGTGTCAATTCTGGGAGTGTGCCAAGTTAAGATTTCATATTCATGTATTATAGGTCACAGTAAAAGATATTCTACCAACATGAAATATTAGAAAATACAGCACATTGTGGTGAATGTCTCAAATTTTTAGTTGAGAAAGATGCACTTCAAAAAGGGTGTCTACAAAATGTCCATTAAAGAGGCTGTCTCTCTTCTTCAAAAGGCATTTATCATGTAGAGAAAGTTAATACAAGGCTCTTACTACTGTATTGTGATTGTCCATATTGCTTCCTTTGCTGGCTGGATTCATTTTTCCATCACATTATACACTGCTTGTTTTCAGGGGTTTACGGGCACTGCTTCAGCACAGATATGAGGTGGACGGGAGCTGCTTCGTATGTATGCCTATACATGCTCTTCCACATTCCCAGCCATTAGAGAGATTTTTTTTTGGATTGCAGCGGTGGCCGTAACCACTGGATATAAACAGCGTATAATGTTATGGAAAAAGCTGGCAAAAGAGGCAATATGCACAGTCACAATACATTAGTAAGTGTCTTGTATTAACTTTCTCTACATGATAGAGAAAGTTAATACAAGACACTTGTAGGGGGGGGGGGTTGCCGGCTCTCAGGGGATGCCAGAGTCCAGAAGCAATGAGAGCTCCAATCAATACAGATGGAAGCGATCATTGCTGGAGAGGAGGGAGCTGATGTCCTGTCACTCACCCCTCTGCTCCCCGCACTCCCCTCCTTCAAGCCGGCGGAGCTCTGAATAGTGAAGCAGGAAGACTTCTCCCTGCTCCACCATTCAGCCTGCAGGCACAGATCATGTTGCCGGCCTATGTGGGCGGAGCCTACAGCCCACAAATCTGCATAAACTGCGCCCACACATTTCTGCAGAGAGACCTGTGTCTGCAGGGGATTGAGGACAGTGAGCTTCAGGAACAGGACAAGGTGAGTAGTTACTGTGTTTTTTTTTTTCTTTTAACACAGAAGAGGCACAATGGGCATTGCAAATATGAAGGGGGCACAATGGGCATTTCTACTCTGGAGTGGGCACAGTACACAGAGGGCATTGCGGAACGGATGCAGACCAATTCATATGGACGTGTGACTGGATCCTTAGTGTGTACTAATAGAATGGTGGCCATCTTGTTGCCCCTGCTTGCTCCCTTCAACAAAACAAGCCATTATAACTAATGAAAGGTATTTGGAAATAAAATCAAACAATCACTAGTAAAGGTGCACTGCGGCGGTAATGCAATTGACAATATATGGCTAAACCCTCACACTGATGTTAAAATGAGACGTCTGCCAATCTATTCTTATATCAAGAACATACCGGAGTCCGAGCACCGCGTCAAGGTATCTCAGAGTGGCTCGGGACCTAACGCTAACCTACCTTGCCGTGTGGGCAATTGCGGAGGAGCATATAGGCCGACACACAGCAACCTACTCCTAGTTACCTCCTGCGTGAAATCACACATACAATGGGAGGAGGGAGGAGACTATGAGCCCCACCTACCAATGACTCATGTGACTCAGGCTACACAGGTGCACCAGAATGTTACCATAAGATGTAAGTAATGGTGCATTCAGACCTGGAGTCGCCACACCTCCAGGTATAAATGTTCAAATACAATCACAGAAGAAAAAAAATTGGAAATATAAATATAAAAAAGTAATATTTAAGTATTTTCATCTCCTTAATTCCTGGAGAACCTCCTTAATCTACCAGACTGTATAGCTATGATGTGCAGCATTAGAACAACATGGGCTACTTTCCTACAGAAGAAGTGCCACACCTGTGGACATGTTGTGTGTGGTTCTACAGCTCAGCATTGATTGAGATTGAGATGAGCAAATTAATTCTTAACTAATCAAATACGTTATGGATTTCCCAAAAATTCAATTTCCAAATTGATCTGAAGTTTTGGTCATTCAGGTGAATCACTGTAAATAGCGCATCAGTACATATCAGAATGGTAGGGCATAGCAGGGCAGGAAAGCCAAAGATGGAGGATCACATGACCATGGGCAGGGCACTGGTCGATGGGCTTGTCCATAACATCTTGCAGTGAGCCTCCTAACCAATCGGGAGGGATGATATTGACTTGTGTATTAGGTCCTACACAGGATCCCAAGCAGAAATGCTATTCTCAGCTGAGAAACTGATGTGATAGACACACAAGTCAGCAAGTTTAGTGTCTTGTAAGGACAGTGTTATGGATAGAGAAGATATATTTAGTCAGGTAGATTGAATTACTTGATAGAAAGACAGGTTTTAATACTAGGAATAGGATAGGGGCAGTTTATTCTGTGTGTTACAGGGTCTGATCTGTACAAATAGATACAGACATTACTGCACATCAGCACTCTTTTTATGTGCAGAAGTCAGCTAGCAGTCCAATTAACATTACAAAAACAATGATTTTGCTAAAATGGTACAAGCCACTAAAACACCAACTTACAAAGTGTACACAGCCAATGGCAGGCAGGGACAAGCCTCCCTATTGTCAACCGTGATGCACCAGAAGCGGCGCATGGAGCGGGGTAAGTATATTCCATGGGGGGCTCGGCACATGGGGGGACATTTTATACTCTTGGAGAACCCCTTTAATTAGATGTCCTTGGAATATACACATCAATAATTACAGACACTGAAATGTTCCTATCCTCTAGGGTTGAGCAAAATGCGCTTTGGATCATAGATCTGAAGTCGCTTTGTTCAAAACTTCATTTGAATGCTGTACAGAGACCCGTCTTCGTACAGCACTGAAATGTATGGGCTGCGCAGAGGTGAAATTTGTTAAGTCCAAAGTCTCACAAGACTTTGGTGAAGAACTTTGGCATTCAATTGTAAGACTTGAAAAACATTTCAAAACTGCAATCCAAAGTCAGCTTCGGTACCGAGGTACCAGTCTATGATCCAAAGCATGCTTCGCTCAACCCTATTGATCTCATTACAATATCATTCCTTGCCTATTTCAGATTCATGAGGAATCCAGCATACAAATTAAAGTTAAAATTTGAGCTTTATTAAACTTCAGTGAATTAGAGATGGGCAAATCATTTCTAAACAAATTTGATTTGGAAATTATTTTCACCAAATGAATCCAAAGATTTTTATTTCAAACCTAACCTGAAAAAAACAGCACCAATTGCCATTTTACTGTTAATATTGGTAGGGAAACCACAAGGGAGAAAAAAGACAGAGGATCACATGATACTGGAAGGAAACAGGTGGAGGGCTTCCCCGATTGGCTCACAGGCTGACAAACAGCTGGTCACACTGTATTTAATACAGCTGCTGCTGGCAACAAGTTCTACAGTACAAAACCGATAACAAAACATCCTACAAGAAAAGGAAACTCCCCCAACCCCTAACCTTCTCCCTCCCCTTTGCAATGCGTCTCTCTTCCCTCCGTAACCAGGCGTGGGGATGAGGGGGCATAGGGATTGAAGAACACAATACCTTTTTCCTAGAATTTCCATACTGACCAAATCTTAGCCCATTTAACCAATACAACCAATACTCTCCCTATATAAGATATTTTCATATCTTTTCACCTTGTTCACCGTATTTAACCACTCCTTGATCTCTGGAGACCTTCGTGCAAACCAAACTTGAGTTATCAATAGTCTAGCCAAAACATTATTCTAACTAAAAACATCTTCATGGGTTTAGAACAATTTACTTTAGAGAGATCACATAGTAACCAACATTGTGGTGTGAATGGAATCTGGATCCTCAGCTTTTGAGTAATAAAATTATATATTGAACCTCAGTATACCTCTAGTTCTGGGCATGACCAAAGCATGTGCAAAAAATTAGCTCCAGCTGTATCACGCCGTGGACAATTTGATGTCCCTCTTAACCCACATTTATTCAACCATAGTGGCGTAATATATACTCTATGTAAAATATTAAATTGGATCAAAATGTGATTGAGATTATGTGACACAAGTCTTAAATTACAAAAAATATCCTCCCATCGCTCTAGTGAAATCATTGGATAATCATCTCCCCAGGCCTTTTGTCTGGGGAATGTGTTTACCAATAATTTATATAATTGGGAAATCTTAACCCTTTGGTCCAGATTCCTCAACACCTTATTCAACACAGTGCAAGTATCAATTTCCAATAGTGTTGAGCGAGCACCTCTGTGCTCGTATGCTCTGGCCAAGCACTAGGGGTTGCCCAAGTGCTCAGCCGAGCACCTGAGTATAATGTTAGTCAATGGGACTAAACCAGGCACCCCCCGCTCGGAAGAGGGGAGGGTGTCTGGTTAATAGAAAAAGGTCAGAATCGTGACTTCTCCTCTTTTAGGCCTTTCACTCGTAAAAGTATGCTAATTAACTGAATTTGTACACATTAGCGCACAATGCGTACCCATTAGTGCACAAATCATCATTACAGTGCGGGGAAGAGACTCGAGCATTGCGCTCGAGTACACTTGGTGTTCGGCCGAACACCGAGTGGACTCGAGCGTAGGCATACTCAGCCAAACAGCAAGTTCGGCCGAGCATGCTCGCTCAACACTAATTTCCAAGCGTGCTTTTTCTTTAATACTAGACAACGCTGAGCGTAACTGAAAATACCTAAACCAAGATAAATTACTTAAGTTCCTTTGCATTAACAAAGAAAAAGGAAGAACTTCTCCATTCCTAACCACTTGTGAAACATAAAAATTGCTCCATACTTTTCTTAGTCACAGCATGATTATGTGGGTGTCACCTCTGACACTTTGCCTTGGAGCCAGGGGGCACTGCATTCCCCCTGCTCTCCTTCCTTGTAACTCCAAAGAAACCTTAAAGTTGCATCCTCTCAGTCTTCACTGCCCTCTCCTAGAAGGATGCCTTCTTTTTTCCTAAGAAGAGGCAACAAAACTCTACATGCTGTGGAAGATACTCATGAGAATGTTCTTGTTAGTGACTTGTGGGAGAAGCATCAGCATTTGTACTGTCATGAGGAAGGGGTTCAGGTAGAGGCAGGAAACCCCATGCATAGCTATGTTACTTTTGGTGTTGGTAGTAATGGCACTTGTAGCCACGGTGGTGGAAAAAGGTGCAATGGTAGCTTCAGTGGCACTTACAGAGTGGGGAATTGGGAAAGGGGCCAAGGAGCCCAAAATGGAATATCCCATATAAAAGTGGCAAGGAGGGTGAGGACTATGATGATGATTGTGTGTTGGACAGGAGCTGGGAGCTCAATAGGGGTGCTGAGGAGGAGGAAATATCAGAGGAGAAGGGTTGTGGCCACATCAGCAATACAGAGTGGAGGCAACATATGTCCAAAACCTCCATAAGAACTGCTTCTGTTATGGTCAACTCAGCAACTGGTGATGCCTCTGATACTGTGGGTGCAGGCTCAAAATATGGTAGACATAAGTCAAGCTCAGCTGCCGCTAGCTCTGAGCAAGCAGCTACCGGATGGCTGTTTGTATGCAAATGTATGTAAATATATGCAAATGAGTTATTACTTAATGATAATTACGGTATACTGATGACCCAGACACAAACAAATTGATTAAAAATAAAATAGTAAAGTTTATTATACTTAGCTTGGTGTAAATATGGAAATGATGATTAACCTAGTGAGCCCCATCTGCTTTCAAATGCAGTCTAGGTAAGGATAGTGACGACGAATCAGCAATTTTGTTCCTGGACACGAACGAACCAGCATGGTTGTTGTCCCAGGATGAGGCTGCCTGAATTGTTCCAAGCGAGACCTTTATTCAGTGTAGCTGCTCCAACCCCCCCCTTGGAAGAGGGAGGAGTCGTGGGAGCGAGCGTGTGAATAACTCCTAGTGACCACATTTCCTTCTGGTAACTATAAAGAGGGGAGTTACGTTACATCCCAATATCTTGGAGAATATTGATGCCCCCCCCATCTGGGAAAACAGAGTCTGACAATATATTCATCCTTACTCCGAGTAACTGATATGCTCAATTCATTATGTTTCTCGGGAAATAAGAGAATGTTTATGTTAGCCATTCAGCAGCTAAACCTTTCCCAGATGGCGGCAGACAGCTATTCCTAATCCAAAAGGTCACTCAGGTCACTTGTCTCCCACACTGTTGCAGAGTCATTGAATATTATACAAAGAGAACCTACTAATGAATTAATATATATACACATATACCATATATCTATATTATACAGTATATGGTCTTACACTAAAATGAGACATAAATTTACCTCTGATTACACTCCACCCCTGGCTCATTTTAGTGTAAACAATTCTTTAGGAGATAGTTGTTACATTGTTTCTACTACATTTGGTATTACATACAAACATAATACGTACACAGCAATATATTACAATGCTCACAATTACTTCCAATAACAGAACCTCTTCTACAGGTATAGCCTAATCATTTGACAGAAAACTACCGGACTTATTGGATTTCTAAAAAACAAACAAACATAAAAACTGTGTGTTGGACTAACAAGAAGTATCTCACTGAGGTCTTCTTCACTTCTGATCTTCTTGGATAACAAAGTCTCTGGTATAAAGTCAAAGGTCCATTTCTTGAAGTTTGTTGTTACAAAGTTCGGTCTATGACCCCTCCTTATGTATGTGAAGGGGTAGCATGTGTAGATGTCAGTGCAGATCTTAGAGCCTCTTATCAGTGGGTGATAGACAGTCCATTACCTTGTCTGTGGGAGGAGCTTTGACACAAGGACCTCCCCCCCCTCACTGGTCTGCAGATCATTGCATCAGCATAGCAGACCAGTGGTTGAAGCCTTTTCTTGCTGGGTGACAGTCAGGTCACTGAATACTGTCTCTTACCACACCCTGTTGACTTGACGTAGCAGCCCTTGGACTTTCTGAGGTTGCCAGTCCTGGCTCTTTTTAGCTGCACACAGGAAAGATGTACTGAACAGTTCCACACAATCAAGGAAATGTCAATTCAAAAACTCCGTTCATATTAGGAAAAACCGTTGAGGAGGTGGTTTCCTTTCCACCTCTGCATCCAATAAAACAAATGTCCTTAGAACTTTTGTCAGTCCAACACTGTATGTAAATAACTCTTACCAATGATACCACAGTAGTCCTCTGCCAAAGAAAATAAACTTTTCTGAAATTCTAAACTTGATCTTAAGTACACACAGTACTGCACATTAAACAATAACAATACATGGGTATTAGTCTTTGCAGTGTAAAACCTTTTAAACCAAATAAAACACAACCTCATCAATATCAGTTTATTCATGACCCTTCTTGAGATACCCAATGCTGTTGGGTATTAACTTAATGTGTTATTTTGTGTATTTTGAACATCTTGTAGAAGTACCCAGCTTTCCTGGATGTAGAAATGAATGAACTGTTTTTCCCTTGAATTACCACAGGACTTGTCTTTCATGGAGGAGAGGGGGTGGGCACAAAGGATGTCTTTGTGTCTGGGACATCCACCCGTCCTTCCCCCTAAATCATTTAAGTCCACCCCTTCCAGTCGGACTGTGTGATCCTTCCCCTTTCCATTAGTCTGGTCTCAACTGTCCATGAGGACAGATCTCTGATGTTATGAATACAGTTAACATATAACAAGTAACCACAAACATTGAAACAAACAGATCTGACAATACAGACATGAACACATAAAGGGCCCATTGGAAACGTTCCATTGAATTCAATAAGGAAAAAATGTGGAGCTCAATCAAAAACATTTGGTACCAAAAAATATCCCAAAGAAAGAAAATAAAAATCCCCAATGCGCATTATACTCCATACACATTTTTCATTTATTCATTTCCTACATATCCACACACAGTTCTGCTGAGCATCCATCAGTCTTCACACCTTCAAACACATTCTACACAACTACAACTTCAAGCTGCATGCATTCACATTCCACTGAGTGAGTCGACTCCCATCCACCCAGCTTTCCTGAATACAGATACACTCACAGAAAACCATCCTGTTGGGGGAATAACAAAGAAACATTTAAGTGAATCAATTGCTGGTAAGTAATACCATTGTCTTTGTTCACTACTACAACACATTGTTATTGTAAAGACACACAATCACCCCCCACTGGGCACATAACTATTGTATTGTCTTGGCTCTTGCACATTTATAAGCTGCTAGGAAGAGAAAAAAGAAAAGTTATTAATTGATCTTTACTCTTCTGTGTCAGATATATAACCAATCTGCAGCAACAACAAAGGAACATTTCTAAACCTTAAGTCACTTACAAATTCTTGCCTCAGCCCACCACAGCTATCAGCCCCCCCCCCCTTCCTGACTCTTATCTCGCAAGGATTCATCCAGCTTTCCTGAAACTTCAACAAACAGCAGACTAGTTAGGGGATATTCAATTTAGAAAAGTTATTAGCAAACAGTTTACAGATAACACATGTGCTACTAAATTTTTGTGTCTGCAGATCCATTACCAGCCCCCACACCACACACGATGGGAGGTGTTCCTGTTGGAGCACATTCCAGAGGACAGGAGGGGTTCTTGTAGAACTAAAAGTTACAGAAAACCCAAAAGGGGTTGTAACAGAAATTGAAACAGAAGGGGGATGGGGGCCACATGGTTTTTTTTTCCTTTGTTCTCTCAGGAAATCTCCATCTTGAAATAGAAATATTGTCCATTTTCCTCAACCTACTTCAAACCTTCTTCAGTTTCCCCCTTTCACATCAACCAGACAATACTTTATGGCCCACATATCTTCTTAGTGCTAGCCATATTGGCCCACACTAGGTTACAATGCTTATTCTTTCATTACGGTTCCAACCTCTAATGCTATGGTCACAGATCTTTCCTACTTGAACACACACATAGCATTAGGTTCAACAAAACTTAAACAGTTTATTTCTAAACAACTCCTTTGCATTTTTCACATCTTTTTCCTTCTCTTTAGATCTTACTGTGTGTAATTTACCCTGCTGTTTTAGATCTTTCCAACGCTCTAGCAAGTCAGGAGTAGGAATGCCATCTATCTCCTCCTTGCTGACTCCACTGTTCAAAAGATCTAAAAACATTTGCCTTTGTTTAATTTTAATTCTCTCATTTCCTGTATCTTTTTGTACAGGTCTCCTCTACATAATTCTGATCCCCAGAAGCTGAAGCTCTCTGTGTAACCTCTCTTTTTGATTTTGTTGTTACAATGGGACGCACTTCTTCCTCTTCTATGTCTATCTCCTCATCTGATGACGACCATCCTGACCACTCACCCACAGCATCCCATTTATCTTGCTGAATTAGAGTTCTTCCTCTAAAAGCACTTCTGTCACCTGGGAGTGGTCCCTGTTTTTTCCGTCTGCGTTTTTGCACAGTACGGACTACATAATGGGAAAACTGATTACTCAATTCCCCATTATGCTTCTCAATGTCCCTCATACAGGTCCGCAAAAGCGCCAATTGCTCAGTAGCTGCCTGCAGCAGCTCCTCTTCAATTGCCTCTGGCTTCACTGTCCCCTCCTGAAGAGCCTGCACGCAAATCCATCCCTCACTTGCTGCCGCTTTTTGCTCAGAAGGGTTATACCGGGACAACTCCAAACCCACAGCTGCTTGACAGGGGTCAGCCAAGCACTGGGGAGCAACATATCTGTTGCACTCACGGGTGATTGGGGCCCAGTGTCCGGAGCTAAGCACCCAATAAGCTGATGGACCCATGCGCTGATTCTTTCCCCTTCCAAACCATGAAAATGAAAATGCCATTCTTTCCTAGTCACAATATCTAACCTTCTATCTGAACCTATGTTATAGCCCAACCTCCAACAGATAATTAGGTACTAGGCACAAACATACACAACTTTCTCAATATTAGTAACTAGACCTTAACAATAATACTTTACAATAATAATTATGCAAGGGTCAGTATACAGTAATTAATCCCACCGCTGCCACCAAATGTATGCAAATGTATGTAAATATATGCAAATGAGTTATTACTTAATGATAATTACGGTATACTGATGACCCAGACACAAACAAATTGATTAAAAATAAAATAGTAAAGTTTATTATACTTAGCTTGGTGTAAATATGGAAATGATGATTAACCTAGTGAGCCCCATCTGCTTTCAAATGCAGTCTAGGTAAGGATAGTGACGACGAATCAGCAATTTTGTTCCTGGACACGAACGAACCAGCATGGTTGTTGTCCCAGGATGAGGCTGCCTGAATTGTTCCAAGCGAGACCTTTATTCAGTGTAGCTGCTCCAACCCCCCCCTTGGAAGAGGGAGGAGTCGTGGGAGCGAGCGTGTGAATAACTCCTAGTGACCACATTTCCTTCTGGTAACTATAAAGAGGGGAGTTACGTTACATCCCAATATCTTGGAGAATATTGATGCCCCCCCCATCTGGGAAAACAGAGTCTGACAATATATTCATCCTTACTCCGAGTAACTGATATGCTCAATTCATTATGTTTCTCGGGAAATAAGAGAATGTTTATGTTAGCCATTCAGCAGCTAAACCTTTCCCAGATGGCGGCAGACAGCTATTCCTAATCCAAAAGGTCACTCAGGTCACTTGTCTCCCACACTGTTGCAGAGTCATTGAATATTATACAAAGAGAACCTACTAATGAATTAATATATATACACATATACCATATATCTATATTATACAGTATATGGTCTTACACTAAAATGAGACATAAATTTACCTCTGATTACACTGTTTTTCTTGACAAAGCCATCACACACAAAGCCACAGTTTAGTGCAAGATCTGCCAAATTAATATGACCCTTGGGAATTCAAACACAAACATAGGTAGCAGGGCAATATTGCAGCATATGAGGTGGCATCACCAGATCCTGTGGGGAAATAGAACTGTTCAGTCTTCCAAATGGGAATAGGTTGGCCCTACTTCTCCCAGTCTTCTTTGTGGCAGCCAGGTCACAACCCCAAGCAGTGCAGTGTCCTTGTCATTATCATCATCTGCTTCTTCTCCTCCTCTCCCTTGTCCTCTGCTCCATCATGAGACACCCATAATGGAATGTGTGGCCATGAGAAAACTATGCATGACCAGCAATTAGCTGAACTCCTACCTGGCCAAGTTGCTGGCAGTACAGTTGCAGCAGTTTTGCAACTTAACCAAAATTGAATTATTTTAAAAAATTGATTTCTTCTATATTCCATCTGCCGCATTCTGTGGACTTTTAGCTAGGTGTCTGTAGTGGCGCAGCTCCACACCTTCATCAAAATGTAATCCCTTTCTAAAATGTAATTCATCTCTACGTGATCAGGCACAGTTTTTGCCAAATGCCATCACTGAGCCTTTGGCCAGGTGTCCATAGTGGTTTAGTTCCGTGCCTTCATCAAAATGTGATGTTAAAATTGAACTCTCTATGTCATCAGCTGCCGTTTATGCAAATATCAGTTGGAAATTTCAATGTGTGTCCTTATTTATTTTTCTAACTTACATAGTGCAACAGTGCCTGTAACTGTCCAAGTTTGCTCTCTCTGTACTGTCTTGTCCAGCCTTCAGAGTAATCTCAGAGAAGGTTTTCAGTGCAAAAAGAACTGTTATGACACCCAAATGGTGAATGATGAATATATCCCCCCCCCATGCCAAATTCTCACCTTAACCTTTTCCCTCCTAACATTACGTATATCACTACAGAACATACAGGGTAAGGCTACATTCACACCACAGTTGTTTTTGCTGCCTCCGATCTGCATATTTTGTGGCTCAGATGCGGACCCATTCACTTCAATGAACACTGTGTGCTGTCCGCATCTGTATGTCCATTCCTATTTTTGTCCGTTTTGCACACAAGGATAGGCATTGTTACAGTGGATCTGCAAAAAAAACGGATGCCATACGGAACATCATCCTTTTTTTGCGGATCCACAATTTGCAGTCTGCAAAACACAATGTTCGTGTGAATGTAGCCTAATACAGCGCCCCATACCTCTTACATCCAGTATAATACAGCACCCCATACCTCTGATGTCCAGTGACGTCTCCTCTGATGTAGATCTTCTCTTTCCTCATCTTCTCCTTTCAGACCAGATGACATTTTTTAGCAATTTCTCATCTCTGCAGTTTGACAGAAAAAAATCTTAGTTTACTACTTTTCCATCATCCTCCCGTCTTCTGGACAAATCATTCTACCACCCCCAGTACTGTGCCACTAGTACCACACAGATAGTGCCCTTCAATAATTATTGGCACACAGTATCCTAAAATAACTGCGCCCAGCAAATAGTGTCCCTGACAGTAATAGTGTAAACATAACGTCCCCCCAAAATAACTGCGCTGATATTGTACCAGGGTGCCCCCCACAGTAATAGTGCTCCCCAAAGTCCCAACTAATAATTCTCTGCCAGAGTGCACTTGTTAGTAGTAGTGCCCCCATGTGCCAGTAACAAATGCCCCTAGTGCCCCCATGTGCCAATAAAAATGCCCCCAGTGCCCCCATGTTCCAGTACAAAATGCCCCCAGTGTCAGTAAAAATGCCCCCAGTGCCAGTAAAAATGCCCCCAGTGCCCCCATGTGCCAGTAATAAATGCCCCCAGTGCCCCCATGTGCCAGTAAAAATGCCCGCAGTGCCCCCAATAGAGCTCCGGTCCATAATGCAACAATAAAAAAATAAACACTTATACTTACCTCCATCAGCGATGCGATGCTGGCCTCTACCGGCCTGTGTCCCGCGCTGTAAGGCTCAGGCGGCGCAATGACGTCATTGTGCCGCCTGAGCCGGCCTCTGATAGGCTGCAGGCCTAGTGCTTGCAGCCTATCAGAGGAACGGGCAGGGGAGTCGTTTCTCCCTCCCTTGCCCCGCAGTACAGGCATCAGTACAGGCTTAGGGGCCCGATCGCAACTGCGACCGCTGTGACCCCTATAGCTACGCCACTACTACTGCCGTGTGCCTACCTACCATCATGTTCAGTATTGTATGGCTTCTGCTGTTACCACCATCATGCAATTTCTGTTGCCTGCCTGTCTACAATCATGTTCCATACCATATGGATGCTGATGCTGCCACAATCCACAATCATGTCACTGCCACTGTCTGCCTGCCATTATGTTGTATAAGATGTGGCTGCTGTCATAATGCCACTGCCGGTGTCTTCCTGCATAATATTATGTTCCATACCATATGGCTGCTGCTGCTACCATTGTGCCACTGCTGCTTTCTGCCTCTTACCTTTATGTTCCATACCATATGGCTGCTGCTACCACTGTCTGCCTGCCTTCCACCATGTTCTGTATTATAAGGGTGCTGCTGCTGCCACCACTACAGCTGCCCTAACTGCCAATTCCATTACCTCTACTACCACTACCGTTAACACTACACAGCCACCACTATTAGTGCTACCACGCACACACATCTACTACCTTGTCTTTTCCATGCTGTGTTGTTACTGCTTCCAGTACCGTGACAGCCACATACCACTATTAAATTACCCTTTGTACATCAACACTGCATTGCTGCTGCTCCCAATTAGGCCTCTTTCACACAAGGGTGACGGATTGGCTCAGGGTGTGTTCAGGAAAACTCGCACCATTTTGCAAGCAAGTTCAGTCAGTTTTGTCTGCGATTGCGTTCAGTTGTTCAGTTTTTTCAGCGCGGGTGCAATGCGTTTTGTTGCGTTATTTCACGCACGTGATAAAAAAACTGGGGGGGAGTTGCAGAGAGCGAAGAGGAGAAAGCAAAGCTACTAAATATCTTTTTCTCCACTGTGTTTACTGAGGAAAATAAACTGTTAGATGAAATGCAGACTATAAAAGTAAATTCCCCTTTAAAAGTGCCCTGTCTGACCCAGGAAGATGTACAGCGACGTCTTAAAAAGATTAAAATAGACAAATCGCCAGGACCAGATGGCATACACCCCCGTATCCTAAGAGAATTAAGTAATGTCATTGCCAGACCCTTATTTCTGATATTTAAGGACTTTATACTGACAGGGAGTGTTCCACAGGATTGGCACATAGCAAATGTGGTGCCAATATTCAAAAAGTGTCCAAAAACAGAGGCCGGGAACTATAGGCCGGTAAGTTTAACATCTGTCATGGGTAAACTGTTTGAGGGTTTTCTAAGAGATGCTATCTTGGAGTACCTCAATGAAAATAAGCATATAACTCCATATCAGCATGGCTTCATGAGGGATCAGTTATGTCAAACCAATTTAATCAGTTTCTATGAGGAGGTAAGTTCTAGACTGGACCGCGGCGAATCAATGGATGTCGTATATCTGGACTTCTCCAAAGCATTTGACATGGTACCACATAAAAGGTTAGTATATAAAATGAGAATGCTTGGACTGGGAGAAAATGTCTGTATGTGGGTAAACGGCAAATACTCAGATTGGGTCACTGTCACTAGTGGGGTACCACAGGGGTCAGTATTGGGCCCTATTCTCTTCAATATATTTATTAATGATCTTGTAGAAGGCTTGCACAGTAAAATATCAATTTTTGCAGATGACAGTACACTGCTACAGATGGACCTGGATAGACTGGAGGCTTGGGTACAGAAGTGGCAGATGATGTTTAACACTGACAAATGTAAGGTTATGCATATGGGAAGTCACCAGTACATACTGAATGGTAAAACATTGGGTAACTCTGACATGGAAAAGGACCTAGGAATTTTAGTGAACCGCAAACTAATCTGTAGAAACCAGTGTCAGACAGCTGCTGCCAAGGCCAATAAGATAATGGGTTGCATCAAAAGAGGCATAGATGCCCGTGATGAGAACATAGTCCTGACACTTTACAAATCACTAGTCAGACCACACATGGAGTACAATGCACAGTTCTGGGCTTCTGTGAACAAGGCAGACATAGCAGAGCTGTAGAGGGTTCAGAGGAGGGCAACTAAAGTAATAACTGGAATGGGTGGACTACAGTACCCAGAAAGATTATCAAAATTAGGGTTATTTAGTTTAGAAAAAAGATGACTGAGGGGAGATCTAATAACTATGTATAAATATATCAGGGGTCAGTACAGAGATCTCTCCCATTAACTATTTATCCCCAGGACTGTGACTGTGACGAGGGGACATCCTCTGCGTCTGGAGGAAAGAAGGTTTATACACAAGCATAGAAGAGGATTCTTTACGGTAAGAGCAGTGAGACTATGGAACTTTCTGCCTGAGGAGGTGGTGATGGTAAGTTCACTAAAAGAGTTCAAGAGGGGCCTGGATGTCTTTCTGGAGGGTAACAATATTACAGGTTATAGTTACTAGAGAGGGGGCGTTGATCCAGGGAGTTATTCAGATTGCCTGATTGGAGTCGGGAAGGAATTTTTTCCCCTAAAGTGGGGAAAATTGGCTTCTACCTCACAGGGGTTTTTTTGCCTTCCTTTGGATCAACTTGTAGGAAAACAGGCCGAACTGGATGGACAGATGTCTTTTTTTCGGCCTTATAAACTATGTTATTATGTTACTATGTAAGGTTTTCAAGCAACATCTCTTAGCAACCATCAGTGAAAAACGCATTGCACCCGCACTTGATTCAGGATGCAATGCGTTTTTCACTGAAGCCCCATTCACTTCTATGGGACCAGGGCTGCGTAAAAAAAGAAGAGTATAGAAAATGCTGCGTTTTTCACGCAACGCAGAACTGATGCGTGAAAAAAAAGCTCATGTACACAGACCCATTGAAATGAATGGGTCAGGATTCAGTGCGGGTGCTATGCGTTCACGTCACGCATTGCACCCGTGCGGAAAACTCGCTCGTGTGAAAGTGACCTAAAAGGGAGAATTTTTCCAAACTAATTCAGAACAAGCCTCTGCCCGTGTTAAAGCACAATTTTTGAAAGCTTTGGCCCACAAGCCACTGTTTTTTCCCATAACACCATGTTTTTTTACACCCATCTGCCACCATTAACCCCTTGGCACATTTGGACGTAACTGTACGTCCAAAGTGCAAGTAAGTTGCGGCATTTGGACGTGCAATTACGTTCAAACTGCTTACCGGGACTGTGACACTAAAAAGTGTTCCAGCCCCGGAGTCTCCGCTCTCCCGGAGAGCGAGTATTCACCATTCTGCTGATCTGAGGTCTGATGGGGGCACATTAAGCCGATCTGAGGTCTGATGGGGGCACATTAAGCCGATCTGAGGTCTGATGGGGGCACAATACGCTGATCTGAGGTCTGATGGGGGCAGATTAAGCCAATCTGAGGTCTGATGGGGGAACATTCTGCTGATCTGAGGTCTGATGGGGGCACATTCTATTGATCTGAAGTCTGATGGGGGTACATTCTGCTGATCTGAGGTCTGATGGGGGCACAATACGCTGATCTGAGGTCTGATGGGGGCACATTCAGCTGATCTGAGGTCTGATGGGGGCACATTCAGCTGATCTGAGGTCTGATGGGGGCACATTCTGCTGATCTGAGGTCTGATGGGGGCACAATACGCTGATCTGAGGTCTGATGGGGGCACAATACGCTGATCTGAGGTCTGATGGGGGCACATTAAGCCGATCTGAGGTCTGATGGGGGCAAGGGACTGTTAGTTTAGTGATGTAAAAGCTGGGGACAGATTTCCTTTAACATAGGAGTCCCCTTTTTTACTCCTATTAATCCTATATTTTACTGTATTATGTGGTAGAGTATTTAGACTAGGGTATGTAGAAAGTCTATTGTACTGTACTTAACAGCATAGATGATCTAGCAGTTTATACAGTCATCTTCCTAATACAATATTATAACCACAACTAGTAGTATGTGCCTGTGAAGTTGGAAACATGCGTTTGGGAAGCCAATAAGTGGGGGGCCCACTCAAGTATGTTTCGCCCCCCCATGTGCTGAACCTCTAGCTACGCCTCTGATCAGGCCCTTAGTGAGCTGTACCCAGAGAAGCCTGATAGATTACAAACTGTTTTTGTCATGACTTATCTGTACTATTGATTTTATGCAAATTTGTTTAAAGTTATCACTTAAACATGCTCCATGTATGATGGAGTAGGAGTCGGGAGTCGGAGTCGGGGTGAGGGGAAATTGAGGAGTCGGAGTCGGGGCTTTGGCTTACCGACTCCACAGCCCTGGCTAAAAAGCCGGTTTCAGGCTGCGATCTCCACTCTGGAGCCTCCGAAGGGGGCAGAACAACAGGAGGGGGCCTCCGTTGCCCCCTCCTGTTGTTCTGCCCCCTCCTGCGCTGTGTTATATGATGGTGAAGCGTCCTGGGTGCCATGTACCTAAGGTTGATTAGACCCGCAGGGTCTTATCAGCCTTATTGTAACACTGAAACAGTGCATTGCAATAGATGACTATTGCAATGCACTGTATAGCCATCAAGCCCACTGGATCTTCAAGATTCAAATAGGTCTTGATAAATTAAAAAAAAATGTAAAAAGTTTAAAAAAAAAGTGTAAAAAGAAAGTAATAAAAAGTGTAAAAAAGTAAAAAAAAAAAATAAAGTTTAAAAAAAGTTAAAAAAGCGCCCTTTTTCCCCAAATGAAGAAAAAAAAAGTAAAAAAGAAAAAGTACACATATTAGGTATCGCCGCATCGTTTCGACCGGCTCTATAAAAGCATCACATGGTCCACCCTGCCAGGTGTACGCAAAAAAAATTTTTTTAAAAAAAAAAAGCTATACCAAAACAGCCATTTTCTGTCACCTTGCCACACAAAAAGTGTAATAGCAGGCGATCAAAAAGACATATTTACGCCAAAATGGTACCAATCAAACCGTCACCTCGTCCCGTAAAAAATGAGCCCCTACCTGAGACAATCGCCCAAAAAATAAAAAAAACTACAGCTCTCTGACTATGGAGATACTAAAACATGATTTTTTTGTTTCAAAAATGATATTATTGTGTAAAACTTAAATAAATAAAAATAAGTATACATGTTAGGTATCGCCACGTCCGTAACAACCTGCTCTACAAAAATATCACATGATCTCTCCCCTCAGGTGAACACCATAAAAAATAAAAACTGTCTAAAAAAAGCCATTTTTTTATCACATTTCATCACAAAAAATTTAATACCAAGCGATCAAAAAAGCGTATGCCCCCAAAAATAGTACCAATCTAACCGTCATCTCATCCTGTAAAAAATGAGCCCCTACCTGAGACAATCGCCCAAAAATAAAAAAAACTACAGCTCTCTGACTATGGAGACACTAAAACATGATTTTTTTTTGTGCTTCAAAAATATTGTGTAAAACTTAAATAAATAAATTAAAAAAAGTATACATATTAGATATTGACGCATCTGTGACGACCTGCTCTATAAAAATATCACACGATCTAACCTGTCAGATGAATGTTGTAAATAACAAAAAATAAAAACAATGCCAAAACTGCTAGTTTTTGTTACCTTGCCTCACAAAAAGTGTAATATAAAGCTACCAAAAATCGTATGTACCCTAAAATAGTACTAACAAAACTGCCAACTTATCCCGTAGTTTCCAAAATGGGGTCAGTTTTTTGGAGTTTCCTACTCTAGGGGTGCATCAAATGTGACATGGCAACTTAAAATTTTTCCAGTTAAATCTACCCTGGCGTTCCTTTCCTTCTGTGCCCTGCCGTGTACCTGTACAGCAGTTTATGATCACAAATGGGGCATTTCTGTAAACTACAGAATCAAGGTAATAACTATTGAGTTTTGTTTGGCAGTTAACCTTTGCTTTATTCTCGGAATAAAATGATTTAAATGGAAAATCTGCCAAAAAAGTGAAATTCAGAAATTTTGGCTACATTTGGCTAATTCTTGTGGAACACCTAAAGGGTTAATAACGTTTGTAAAATCAGTTTTGAATACCTTGAGGGGTGTAGTTTCTAAAATGGGGTCATTTTTAGGTGGTTTCTATGATGGAAGCCTCACAAAGTGACTTCAGACCTGAACTGGTCCTTAAAAAGTGGGTTTTGGAAATTTTGTGAAAAATTTCAAGATTTGCTTCTAAGCCTTCTAACGTCCCAAAAAAATAAAATGTAATTTTCAAAATGATCCAAACCTGAAGTAGACACATAGGGAATGTAAAGTAGTAACTATTTTTGGAGGTATTACTATGTATTTTAAAAGTAGAGAAATTGACATTTGGAAATTTGCAAATTTTTCTAATTTTTTGGTAAATTTGGTATTTTTTTATAAATAAGAATGAAATATTTTGACTCAAATTTACCACTGTCATGAAGTACAATATGTGATGAGAAAACAATCTCAGAATGGCCTGGACAAGTAAAAGCGTTCCAAAGTTATCACCACATAAAGTGACACATGTCAGATTTGAAGAATGGGGCTCCGGCATTTGGTCCAAACTGGCTGTCGCTTGAAGGGGTTAAGGAACAATTTTTGGAAGCTTTGGAATATGAAAAAGCATAACACATGTCACAGCACAGTGTGTTTTAGGGTGTGGGGGGGAGAAAATGCAAAAATTAATAAAAATAAACAAAAAAGAGATAACACTTTTCCTAAAAAATTTTGAGACCTAAATAGCTGCGGGTAAACGTATGTTTGACGGTATTAACAAACAACATGTTTAAAAGGCATCTGTCAGCATATTTTTACCTATGAAACTGGCTGACTTGTTGCATGTGCACCTGGCAGCTGAAGGCATATGTGTTGTTCCCATGTTCATATGTGCCTGCATTGCTAGAAAAAGGGTATTTTAATATGTGCAAATGAGCTTTTAGGAGCAACAGGGGCGTTACCGTTACACCTAGAGGCTCTGCTCTCTCTGCACCTGCCACACCCTCTGCACTTTGATTTACAAGGTCAGGCATTGAAAACATTATAACACCTTACCCTGTCAATTAAAGTGATTGAGAGAGTGTGTGAGAATGAGTGAGAGAGGGTGAGGCAGTTCCAGAGAGAGCAGAGTCTCTAGGTGTAATGGCATCGCCCCGTTGCTCCTAGGGGCTCTTTTGCATATATTAGAGCTTCATTTTTCTCAGCAATGCAAGAATATATGAACACGTGACTAACACAGATGTCTTCAGCTGCCAAGTGCACATGTAACACACAAGCCAGTGTTATATGTACAGGGTCAGAGGGTATTTAAACTCTCAGGGTGTTGTGGGAAAAAAACAGTGACTTGAGCAACAGGGACTGAGCATCCAAAAATTATCCCAAAATGGGGACAGATCCCTGCCCCTGTTTATACACATGCAAGTTAATGTCAGAAAAAAGAGTGCCTTGTTCTGCACAAGTATCCAAAAATCATGCATTTACAGGGGCAGGATGCTTGCTCTTATTTATACACATAAGTGTTAATTGTCAGAAGAAAGAGTGGATTGTTTTGAATGAGTCTGGAAACATTCTCTCTATTAACTGGGAGCAGCAGCAGTATAGTGTGGATGTCTAAATGGTAGGGTAAAAGTAGCATGTTGCCCCAATATTAGTGGCAGCAGTAGCAGCACAACATGGAACATACAAGGCAGTGGTTGTTTGTACAGCTGTTTAGGCGTGGTAGTAGTATTGGTGACTATGTAGCAGTAATGGTAGTGGCAGTAGGTTTAATGGTAGTAACAGTAGAGGATTAGGGAGTAGAAGCTGTGGTGGGGGTAGCAGCAGCAGTGCAGGTATGTGGTATGGAACATGATAGACAGACAATAGCATTCGCATAATGGCGGCAGCAGCAATATGGTGCAGAACATGATGATAGGTAGGCAGACAGCGGCAATGGCACGATGATAATAGCAGCAGCTATAAGGTACTGAACATGATGGAAGCCAGGCAGACAGCAGCAGTGGCACAATGGCATCAGTGGCAGGGCAGCAGTTCTACGATACAGAACATGATTGTAGGCAGGCAGACAGCTGCAGTGGCAAGATGGTGGTAGTAGCAGCAGTCATACTGTACATAACATGATGGTAGGCAGGCATAAAGCGGCAGTGGCATAATGGGGAACCATCAGCAACAGTAGCTCTGTTCCTCGGCTCAGCCAAAGGAGTGTGGAAATCCTCATGGATCCATTACCCTCTCTGAGATGACACTGGAGGCTGGGCAAGAGAGAACATAGTGAGTATATTGAGCCACTATTCCAGCCTGCCTGTTCAGAAGTCCATGGGGTCATGGAACACTACAGTATATGCACCAGAGAAAGGCCAGAGTCCAGGTAGGACTGAACTTGGGTGTTGAGGCAGTAGGTCTGCCTCAGCCTGCTGCAGCACATGAAAACTGGCTTACACTTATTTTAATAAACCTTATCACCATCCATTCCACAAACTTATTTATATTTACCTATTATAGTTCATAGACTATTTTTAATAGGTATATTTACTCTCTCTCTCTCTGTTCGAAGTGTCTACCTTCTCAGCCCAATAGGCTGCAACCGATCTAGTAAAATGAGCACTAACAAAACCAGGGGGGTTCTCTTTTCAAGGTTTTGTACGCTTCCATGATGGCAGTTTTTACCCTTCGGGAAATAGAACTCTTAGTAGCTTTCTTTCCTTTGTTGACTCCCTGAAACTGAATAAATAAGAAATCAGACTTCCTAAACAAGTAATACTCCAGATACTGAAGGACCGCATGTCTCACATCAAGAGAGTGAAACCTACATTTCGGAGAGGATTTTGGGTTCTCACAGAAGAAGGGAATTAAGATTTATTCCTGTCTATGAAACTTGGATACTACTTTTCCCTTTAAGGAACACTGCAATTCTCTGGAATTTTTGATCTGCGTAGCAGACTGGGATATGATAATAGGTGTATCTTAGATCTAGAGAAGCCATAAAATCCCCCTTTTTTAGAATGTTCAAGATATAGTTTCCATTTTGAACCTCTGGTACTTTATGAATTTGCTTAGCTTTTTTAGATTTATGATGAGACTTTCCAGTTTCCACTAGGTTTTTTTTCCCAGAAAAACCTTGGAATAAGAGCCAGTTTCCCATTGGTCCCAAAGAACCGGGGTGATTGCATTTAGATCTAAAAGCTCCATTATGCCTTTCTCTAATTCGTCTTGAAGAAAAATAGAATTTTGAATTGGTGTTATCTGAAACAGATTTAATGGAGAGGGAAGGCTGAAAGCAATTCCGTAACCTGATTTTACAATGTCCAAAACCCAGGAGTTTGATTATTTTTTTCCCCCATTCCGCTGAAAAATCCTTTAACCTTCCTCCACTGTGCTTTTGGCGTCATTGCTTAATCGTCTCAGAGGTTTTTGTGTTAAATACCCTACTTTTTCTGGGTTTTTGATTCCTATTTTTGTCCACTTTTTTGGACTGAAAGAAATTCCCTTTCCTGTACTTGTGAAAAGGAAATTTCCTTTTGCCCGAGGGAAAGCATTTTTTGGTATCCGCGACCTTTTGAAGAATCTTTTCAAGATGCTGACCAAATAGCATTTCTTTGTGGAAGGGGATATTACATAACTTCATTTTTTATGATAGATCCCCTGCCCAAGATTTTAGCCAGAGGACTCTTCTAGCCGAAACTGTTAGGACCATAGATATAGCAGTCATTCTAACAGTTTTGGCAGTGGCGTCGGAAAGAAAATCCACAGCTTTAAGAAGCCATGGAAAGGAATCTTTAAGCACATCAAAAGGGGTATAATCTTTTAAAAGAGACTCTAACTGGCACAGCCATTTTTTTAGTGATCTTGCAACCGAAGTGGCAGCCAGATTTGGCTTAAATAAAGCCACCACTACGTCCCAAGATCTCCTAAGGCGTTTTTACCTTTTTGTCCATGGGATCTTTTAGTGAACCCATGTCTTCAAAAGGACGTGCATTGGTGCTTTTTACCAATTTTGTTAAAGAGACATCAACCTTAGGACATTGAGTCAATAACGTTTCATCGTCTTCACTAAATGTAAGTCTACATTTAATAGTTTTTGGAATGAAAAGTTTCCTATCTGGAAATTTCCATTCATGTTTGATTAAGGCATGCAGGTTTTTTGTGAATGGTAAAGACTTTCCTTTTCCTTTGCTCCAAGCCACTAAACGTTTAATCCTGGATTGATCTATGAAACTTTTCATCTGAGACATTCTGACAGCTTTTATAAGTTCTTTAGTGTCTTCAGACAAAAATAAATATTGTTTGAACTCAGAGTCGGAACCGAACAAATCATCTGAATCTGTGGATTCCGCTTCTGAATCCAAGTCTAAATCTGAGGACAAAGAGTCAGAAACAGCTGTTTTATGCCCCTTTCACACGAGTGGGAGACTCGCATGTCTCCCGCAACGCATCTACAGGGCTGGACTCCGGCACTGACTGGGATCGCATATAATGCTATGCGATCCCTGTCAGTGCCGAGTCCAGCCCTGTAGATGCATTGCGGGAGACATGCGAGTCTCCCACTCATGTGAAAGGGGCATTAGACTCCCTCCTTTTTGTTAAATTAGAGGGAGAGGACTCAGCGACAAAAAACCATCAAGGGCAGACCGCATTTCCTGCTTAATTACCTCCCTTAATTCGTCCTTAAGGGAGGGGCCAATATCTTCAGCAATGTTACTGGTACACCTTGAACATAACTTGCTTAAGGAGGATTCTGACAACATACTGCACACTTTCTAACTTTAGCAGCTGTCTTAGATTTGTGAGAACTGTCTTTATTACTCTACACACACGCAGGGAGACACAGAAGAAAAAGTAGATATGCTATTAGACCGATTCACATTAGCAGGCAAAGCATACCACTTCCTTTAAACTCACAACAGAAGACAGGCACACACAAAACTAGCAGATGTCTGGACCCCATGCAAACACTGCTACATAGCGGTCCCATAGAAAGCTGCAGAGATAGACAAACAGATGCCTGGACCCCATGTGAACACTGCTACATGGTGGTCACAGGCAGAGGCACAGAATCAAAGCGGACCACAAAAGAAATAAAGAAATGGGGAGTCATTTCTTAAGACCAATATTTCAGACGCTGGTCTTAATAACCCCTATGTCTGCTAGTGGGTCGGCCGGAGTTCTGAAGAGGTGCAGGTCTCTACATAACTTCTGTGCATCCAGCGCCAGTCTAAATGAAAGAAAGCTTCCTAGCTGGCTTACATTTAGACCATTTGCTATGCCTAAAACAGGTGTAGAAAATGATGAATGAGGTGGGCCTGCTGGCCCCTCCCCTTCCCCATTCATGCCATGCCCACTATTTTAGACCTGGCATGAACAGGGAAAAGTCCCAGATTGCAGTGCAACTAACCTTTGCGTCGCAATCTGCGCCAGAAATACCTCACAGTAATGTCCAGATATGTGCCCCCTAACAGTAATATGCCCATGATTGTGCCACCACACAATAGAGATCACAGTAATATGCCCAGGATTGTGCCCCCTCACAGTAATATGCCCAGTTGTGCCCCCTCTCAGTAATATGCCCAGTTGTGCCCCCTCACAGTACTATGCCCAGTAAAGTGCCCCCTCCAAAGGCAGTAAAATAATAAACTCCACATACTCACCTCATTCCCCAGCAGCAGCAGGACACATGGAGCTGCTGGACAGCCCCGCCCCCTGTTCAGACCAGCAGTATGGAGCACAGACAGAGGGGAGGAATGATAGTGACAGACTCCCTTTTATTCCTGGGCCCCAATGTTCACGCCTGTGACATTCGGGTCTTGTCGTATAAGGGCAGCTAAAGGTTCAATTGCTAAGGCAAAGAGGGGTGGGGATATAGGGCATCCCTGCCTTGTACCCCTACCAATTGTAAAAGGTGATGGGGAAGTAGAGAGCAATTTCAGGAAAACTGTGGGATGTGAGTAAAGGGTCACCAGGGCTTGGACAAAAAGGCCATGGAAACCCATAATCCTAAGAACTGACACTCCCAAGAAAGGCAATAAAATGAGAGTAAAGTAAGGGGAAGTTGACGTTGGTGTAACCATGAGATTACATTGAAAATTTAGCGAATATTATCAGGAGCTTCTCGTTGAGGAATAAATCCCATTTGATCCGGGTGGATCGGATGGGGAAGTAGTTGATTTAATCTATGGGCTAGGATAGATGTAAAAATCTTGGCGTCAAGGTTTAAAAGAGAAATTGGCCTATAATTAGCCGGGGAGAGGGGGTTCCTATTGGGTTTGGGAATAACTGTTATAAGAGCATCAAGGAACTCGTCTGGCATTGCATGACCCTGGAGGAGATGGATACAGTACGTCCTAATGTGGGGGTAAGAATTGTGGAGAATTTTTTTTAAATAAAGGGCAGGTTTTCCCTAATTTCAGGCTTTTAAATGTCATCTGTATTGTGTTGTTTTGTCCTAATTCATCTACTCATCTACCTCTGCCCTAGTGCCTATATTTATAGGTAGTCTTTGATATGGATTGCCCTCTGATGAATCTGGTACAAGAGGAAATGCGTCAGGGCGTTCTCAGGAATTAGTGAGGGGTAACTGTTATTAGTCCCATGTATTATTGATGCTTTAAAGGGTTAAATTGAGAATAGGTAGGAGCACGGAGTGCATCCACCTTTAGGATGTGACTCCGGGGACAGGGTTTAGGATGAAGGATAGATAGGGATAGATATATACAAACCCTCTGCCCCCCCTCCCTGCACAGCTCTCTATTGTTTTGCCTACTGCTGGATGTACTACAAGTTATCTTTTGCACTGACTAAAGAGATACTCTTACTATTTTACTTCTAGACTGAACCTTTAAATCACCTTTCCACTGCACTGATCTCCAGGGAGATAGCCCAATACATTGTGACACAACATCTCATCAGGGCCTCTACCACCTTTGCACTGGTTCCTCAGGGGCTCACTGAATATACTCTCTCTGTTCGTTCTTGCCCGATCTCCAGTGTCATCTCAGAGAGGGTATTCAACGTGGCAGGGAGCATCATCACACCCAAAAGGACAAAGCTGTCATTACATTTTTCTATCTGGTAATGCCCACTGCTATTTATTCTTCTGGTCCACCTTCTCCTGAATTCAGAGGTGCTCCGTTCCCTTCCCCTCAGTGTTAGGGTGCATTCACACGAACATGGTTTGGTTCAGCATCTGAACCGCATTTTTTGCAGACCCATTCACTTCATTCACCTTGTGCTGTCCGCATCCATTGATCCGTTCCATGGTCCCACAAAAATTATAGATCAGGGATACTCAACTTGCAGCCCTCCATCTGTTGTAAAACTACAACTTCCAACATGCCCTGCTGTAGGCTGTCCAGGCATGCTGGGAGTTGTAGTTTTGCAACAGTTGGAGGGCCGTAGGTTGGGCCTCCCTGTAATAGATCATGTTTCTTTTTAGAAAAGAAAAAAATCACTCACCTCATCCACTTGCACGTGCAGAGGTAGTCGCTCCCATCTTTATTGTGAAGGACCTGAGCTAAGCGTGATGTCACTTTGAGCTCCCAGCATGATCACATGGTGAAGTCATCATGCTGAGCACAGGTCCTTCACTATCAAGAGATGAGCAACCACTTCAGCATGTGCAAGTGCATGAGGTATGTGAATTTTCTTAACCCCTAAAAGGCCATATTGCACTAATTTACCTGTTTTTAATGGCCATTAGGTGGGTGCACATTAAAAATGGTCCCATTGATTTCAATGGGGTCTGTTACGCCGTGAAAACAGCCAAAAATAAGACATGCCCTATTTTTTGAAGGCTGCTATTCACTGGCCATTAATAAAACGGCCATGTGAATAGCCCCACAGAGCACAATGAGAGCATCTTAAAAATGGCCAAACTGTGTGCATGTAGCCAAAAATGTTTTAAATTTGTGGGATAACTTATGTAAAATGTTCCTGTTTATGTGATTACAAGTAGATTTATAACCAGAGGCAGACTGGCTATAGAAAGTACCAAGACGATTCTTGGTGGACTGATGCCCAGTGGTCCCCAAACAGCTGTCGGGCAGCTATATAATGATCTGACTCTCTCAGTGTTAATTATTGCTGGGAGCACTAGGCACCCATCTACTGAACCAATGTCTGCAGGTGATTCCTGGATTCAACTGTATCACAGTCCCCAGGGCCACAACGCAGTTGAATTCGGTGGTAGGACATGGAAGTCCTACTGGGATTCAAGTCTACACCTATGCCTTGGTTGAACTTGATGGACTTATGTCTTTTTTCAACTGTATTAACTATCTAACTATGTAACTATGAAGTCAAATTGCCCTGACAATTGGGATATAAACACCCTCTAGCCTCCTAGTACTTATAATTTGTAGGAAAAATTATCTCTTCGTTTATTTTTTTATGAATTTTTTCTTTTTCTCTCCCCTCTCTTCAACGCAATGACAGCAATAGTAAATGATGTCTGAGTGACACTGAGATACATAGCTATGGGTGTACACACATTTGACGGGGTTAACATACAGCGTCTTTAAAATATACCATGTATAGACACAGAAAGACAGCACTCCAGATGGTTGCAATGCAAATAGTGGGATTTTATTAATCAGCCGGTCATATTGAGATTAACAGAGACGTAGATGGTCGGCACTCCTGTATCTGATGAGGAGGTGGTGCTCTGTGGTAGATAATTAACACGTTTTCTTAAAGAAACCACGGCACTCAAAGGGTGTGTTTTATCTGGCTGTCAGAGCGGTGACAGCCATCCCTCAAGCCTCATGTCTCCTATACTACGGCCGTGATCAAGGTCAGGTATGACTGAAACGTTGGGCCAGTGTTCTGGTTAATATAAATTGTAGATGGATTAATTAAATTACACAAATAAGATAAAACACACCCTTTGAGTGCCGCGGTTTCTTTAAGAAAACATATTGAGATTAACAGGCAACGTTTCAGGCTTAGGACAAGCCCTTCTTCAGGCTGATACATGTATGCAGAAGAATATAGAAAAACAAAACAATATACAAAAAATGGTAAGTATCAGCAAAAAACAACAAACAAAATACCTCCACATGATTATCACATACATGGGGCCAATCCCAATAGTGTAGGATACATGATTAGGGCAAAGTATACTGAATAAAGCGAAGCGTAGTTGCACATGTGTAAATAATCCTGATATATAGTGATAGGCCAGACGTCAAAAGAACTGGACAGTAAAGTGGACATGATACATAATGCAGATAGAGATGGCACATGATTAGAACAACAAAAATTTGAAGCATAATTGTAACACAGGATGATATAACACAATACTGAGGTAAGGAAAGTTCATAGGAAATGTATAGTAAGTGCAGGAGTCACCTGCTTGGGGGATGTGAGGAATTACTAATGAACTGAACCCATCCCTGGCAACTAACGAGATTGTAGTGTAATCATGGGGGTAGGCGGGCTGATTGGGAAGGCACCCCTGTATGACTGGGCGGCGCGGTGAGCCGGAGGAGGGGATCGCATGCGCACTGGGAGTCAGTGGAGCGGCAGCCATCTTGGAAGAGGGCAGCTATGCCCAATTGTTTCTATATTATAGGAAAAACCTATAAGAAGTGCAAATAACCTCTGGGGGGATATGGTGAGGTGCTAAAGCAGCGCCTATGATGTTTGTAAAAGTGTGGGGGGAAAAAAAATATATATATACAGTACAGACCAAAAGTTTGGACACACCTTCTCATTCAAAGAGTTTTCTGTATTTTCATGACTATGAAAATTGTAGATTCACACTGAAGGCATCAAAACTATGAATTAACACATGTGGAATTATATACTTAACAAAAAAGTGTGAAACAACTGAAAATATGTCTTATATTCTAGGTTCTTCAAAGTAGACACCTTTTGCCTTGATTACTGCTTTGCACACTCTTGGCATTCTCTTGATGAGCTTCAAGAGGTAGTCACCTGAAATGGTTTTCACTTCACAGGCGTGCCCTGTCAGGTTTAATAAGTGGGATTTCTTGCCTTATAAATGGGGTTGGGACCATGAGTTGTGTTGGGCAGAAGTCAGGTGGATACACAGCTGATAGTCCTACTGAATAGACTGTTAGAATTTGTATTATGGCAAGAAAAAAGCAGCTAAGTAAAGAAAAACGAGTGGCCATCATTACTTTAAGAAATGAAGGTCAGTCAGTCCGAAAAATTGGGAAAACTTTGAAAGTGTCTTCAAGTGCAGTCGCAAAAACCATCAAGCGCTACAAAGAAACTGGCTCACATGAGGACCTCCCCAGGAAAGGAAGACCAAGAGTCACTTCTGCTGTGGAGGATAAGTTCATTCGAGTCACCAACCTCAGAAATCGCAGGTTAACAGCAGCTCAGATTAGAGACCAGGTCAATGCCATACAGAGTTCTAGCAGCAGACACATCTCTACAACAACTGTTAAGAGGAGACTGTGTGCAGCAGGCCTTCATGGTAAAATAGCTGCTAGGAAACCACTGCTAAGGACAGGCAACAAGCAGAAGAGACTTGTTTGGCCTAAAGAACACAAGGAATGGACATTAGACCAGTGAAAATTTGTGCTTTGGTCTGATGAGTCCAAATTTGAGATCTTTGGTTCCAACCACCGTGTCTTTGTGCGACGCAGAAAAGGTGAACG
Source organism: Rhinella marina (assembly GCA_900303285.1). Classification (NCBI taxonomy): domain Eukaryota; kingdom Metazoa; phylum Chordata; class Amphibia; order Anura; family Bufonidae; genus Rhinella; species Rhinella marina. The sequence goes on along the minus strand of ONZH01002139.1, from coordinate 166,046 downwards.
GATGGACTCTACATGCCTGGTTCTCACCGTGAAGCATGGAGGAGGAGGTGTGATGGTGTGGGGGTGCTTTGCTGGTGACACTGTTGGAGATTTATTCAAAATTGAAGGCATACTGAACCAGCATGGCTACCACAGCATCTTGCAGCGGCATACTATTCCATTCGGTTTGCGTTTAGTTGGACCATCATTTATTTATCAACAGGACAATGACTCCAAACACACCTCCAGGCTGTGTAAGGGCTATTTGACCAAGAAGGAGAGTGATGGGGTGCTATGCCAGATGACCTGGCCTCCACAGTCACCAGACCTGAACCCAATCGAGATGGTTTGGGGTGAGCTGGACCGCAGAGTGAAGGCAAAAGGGCCAACAAGTGCTAAGCACCATTTCAGGTGACTACCTCTTGAAGCTCATCAAGAGAATGCCAAGAGTGTGCAAAGCAGTAATCAAAGCAAAAGGTGTCTACTTTGAAGAACCTAGAATATAAGACATATTTTCAGTTGTTTCACACTTTTTTGTTAAGTATATAATTCCACATGTGTTAATTCATAGTTTTTATGCCTTCATTGTGAATCTACAATTTTCATAGTCATGAAAATACAGAAAACTCTTTGAATGAGAAGGTGTGTCCAAACTTTTGGTCTGTACTGTGTATATATATATATATATATATATATATGTATATATATATATATGACAACCACTAGGTAACTATGGTGAGGGGACATATGTGGATTAGTAATAGTAGAAGAGGTGAAATGAAGCATAACGGATGATAAATGGACATAGCTAAGGAATTATGTAGGAGAGAATAAACAATCAATTGTTTGAGTGATAATTGACACCAATAGGATACCATTACTGGCAGTTGTAGAGGCATTCAGAATAGGGACCACATCGCGTGCTACGCGAGTGTCTCCACTCGCTATGGGACGTGTATGGCCCTGCAAATAAAGAAGAACATAACAAATTAATTATATGTTGTCAGTATTTTGATCACATTAATACACAAAATGGTACAATATAATGGGTATCAGTAACAGAAATGAAACCTCTAATCCCAACAATAGTCCCTATTTAGACCTTCTGGATATAACGTATTAAGGCATCGTATCCAAGCCATCTCTCTCTGCTTGAGTATAAGTTCCCGATTACCACCGCGTCTCGGGGGGGGGGGGATCCAATCAATAACTTGGAATCGCAGTTGGCTCACAGAATGTTTAAGAGCAGTAAGGTGTTCTACTAATGGAGCGTCAGCTTTTTTTATGCGTATGTTAGATTTGTGCTGAGAGATTCGATCCTTAATTCTATGTATCGTCTCCCCAACATAACCGAGTCCACACGGACATTTGATCAAGTAGATGACATAACTTGATAGACATAAAAAATGGCCTTGTATGTTGTAGCGTCGGCCAGTGGAGGGGTGGGAGAAGATCGGGCCTTTGGTAACATTCCCGCATTGGGCGCATGAGAGACATGGGTATGTTCCCTTAATACTGGTACCAGTGATGGTAGTCTGTATGTACTCTTTGCGGAGGCCTAAGTCTGACTTGACCAGTGTATCTCTGATATTTCTACCTCTTCTGTAGGACATAAGGGGTTTGTTAGAGAAGATATTTGGAAAATTTCTGTCAAGGATGTGCCACTGCTTGTATAGGATGCATTTGATATCATTGCTGATGTTAGAGAATGTCGTGACCCAAGTGATTCTTGAACCCTGAAATTTGGGAGAAGACGGTTTAGGTGTCAAGAGGTCATTTCTTGTGAGGTTTAGAACTTGGTGTAAATGTTTTTTGAGGATTTTATCAGGAAAACCTCTCTTTTGAAATTTGAGTAACATGTCAGTAAGTTGAGGGTCTACCTTGTCAGATACAATGCGCTTAACTCTCATAAGTTGTGACAAGGGAAGTGATCTCACTAAACCTGGTGGGTGGAAGCTGTTGTACCTCAGGAGACTGTTTTTGTCCGTTGGTTTGGTGTATAGGTTGCTGGAGAGAGAGCCGTTCCTTACCTCGAGGAGGACATCAAGGAAGGAGATACTGGAGCAGCTGAATTCCAAAGAGAGGGAGAGATGGATGGGACTCTGCTATTGATGATGTCATGGAAGTTACGAAGGTCTATTTCTGATCCCTGCCAAATGCAAAACACATTGTCAATATAACGAACCCATAAAACAGCATGTTCCTTGAATAATTGGTTAGTGTACACCACCTTCTCCTCAAAGTAATTCATGTACATGACAGCAAAGGTAGGTGCAACCAGGGGCGCACCTCTAATGAGGCGAAGTGAGGCGGCCGCCTCAGGCGGCGCCATTTAGGAGGAAAGGGGGGGCGGCAATTTTTTATTTTAAATTATTTTTATCTCCCGGGCGGCCGGGCCCGGTTAGTGGTGCTGTCGGAGGCTCGGAGCTCAGCAGCGGCGCACGCACGCTCACCTGTAATGAGTGGTGAGGCGGCGCCATGTCCGGCTCCGGTGGGCGGCGTACTGTTGTGACGTGGGCGGCGCGATGACGTAATCGCGCCGCCTGCGCCGTTCCTTAGGACACCGCCCGGAGGGGAGACTTTGCCAGCCGCCATCTGCCAGCCTCCAACCGCCAGCGCAGACAACTTGGACACCAGCCAGCCAGGACAAGTGAGTATAATTCATAATAGTAAAATAATGTTATGTGTGGTTTTGGCTTTTTTTTTTTAGGTGTAGGGCTGTGTGTGCTTCATGAACCTGAAAAGTACACATCTGGATGACTGGATCTGGTCAGCATCTTTTGCCCCCCCTCAGACCAGGGTCTTGTGCCCCCCCCTCAGATCAGCCCACCCAGCCAATGTAAAAAAAACATACTTACCTGTTCTGCGCTGGCGCTGCCATTAGGTTTCCCGCTCCACTGTCTTCCCTGCCGGCGCGCACTGTGTCCTGACGCAGCTTCAGGTCATAGTGTGCGCCGGCAGGGAAGACAGTGGAGCGGGGAGCCTGATGGCAGCGCCAGCGCAGAACAGGTCGGCGGCACAAGACGCTGGTCTGATGGGGGCACAAGACGCTGACCTGAGGTCTGATAGGGGCACAAGACGCTGATCTAAGGTCTGATGTGGGCACAAGATGCTGACCTGAGGTCTGATGTGGGCACAAGACGCTGATCTGAGGTCTGATGGGGGCACTAGACGCTGATCTGAGGTCTGATGTGGGCACAAGACGCTGATCTGAGGTCTGATGGGGACACAAGACGCTGATCTGAGGTCTGCTGTGGGCACAAGACGCTGATCTGAGGTCTGATGGGGGCACTAGACGCTGATCTGAGGTCTGATGGGGGCACAAGACGCTGAGCTGAGGTCTGATGGGGGCACAAGACGCTGATCTGAGGTCTGCTGTGGGCACAAGACGCTGATCTGAGGTCTCATGTGGGCACTAGACGCTGATCTGAGGTCTGATGGGGGCACTAGACGTTGATCTGAGGTCTGCTGTGGGCACAAGACGCTGATCTGAGGTCTGATGGGGGCACAATGTGTTGATCTGAGGTCTGATGGGGGCACAAGACGCTGATCTGAGGTCTGCTGTGGGCACAAGACGCTGATCTGAGGTCTGATGGGGGCACTAGACGCTGATCTGAGGTCTCATGTGGGCACTAGACGCTGATCTGAGGTCTGATGGGGGCACTAGACGTTGATCTGAGGTCTGCTGTGGGCACAAGACGCTGATCTGAGGTCTGATGGGGGCACTAGATGCTGATCTGAGGTCTGATGTGGGCACAAGACGCTGATCTGAGGTCTGATGGGGGCACAATGTGTTGATCTGAGGTCTGATGGGGGCACAAGACACTGATATGAGGTCTGATGGGGGCACAAGACGCTGATATGAGGTCTGATGGGGGCACAAGACGCTGATATGAGGTCTGATGGGGGCACAAGACGCTGATATGAGGTCTGATAGGGGCACAAGACGCTGATCTGAGGTCTGATGGGGGCACAAGACGCTGATCTGAGGTCTGATGGGGGCACAAGACGTTGACCTGAGGTTTATTATCCCTGTACTGTGACATCGGTGTGTTTACTATCTCTGTACTGTGACATCACTGTGTTTATTATCCCTGTACTGTGACATTACTGTGTTTTATTATCTCTGTACTGTGACATCTTTGTGTTTATTATCCCTGTACAGTGACATCGCTGTGTGTATTATCCCAGTGCAGGAAGAGGTAAGTGGTCTGTGTTTGTGTGTTTGTTTTCTATTTTTCAGGGTCGTGAATGCAGAGGACTACGTCGGATTCGGTGGACTACGTCGGACCAGCTTCTTTTTTCTTTTAATAAAATGGTCAAACAGGGGTCTGGGGGAGTGTTTATTTCAATAAAATGTTTTATACTTGTGTGTGTATTTTTTTTTTTTACAATACTACAGTTTTAGTAATTACGGCTATCTACAGACGGCCCTGATTACTAATACTGGGCTTAGTGCTTGCCGGTATGGCAGGCCAGCACTAACCCCAACATCTATTACCTCGGCACCCACCGCCACCAGGGGTGCCGGGAAGAGCCGGGTACCCGCAGGACCGGACCTTCTAAATTGAGGGTCTGGCTCTGGGGCGGCTGCAGGCTGGTACAATTAGGCTGGGAAGGGCCAATAACCGTGTCCCTTCCCACCCTGGTAGTGCCAGGCTGCTGCTGCTGGTTGTATCTGGCTGGTGAAGGAAAAAAGGGGGGGACCCCACGCCATTTTTTTTTTAATTTAATTATTTTTGTAAAAAAATGGCATGGGGTCCCCCCTTTTTTCCTTCGCCAGCCAGATACAACCAGCAGCAGCAGCCTGGCACTACCAGGGCGGGAAGGGACAGGGTTATTGGCCCTTCCCAGCCTAATTGTACCAGCCTGCAGCCGCCCCAGAGCCAGACCCTCAATTTTGAAGGTCCGGTCCTGCGGGTACCCGGCTCTTCCCGGCACCCCTGGTGGCGGTGGGTGCCGAGGTAATACCGGCAAGCACTAAGCCCAGTATTAGTAATCAGGGCCGTCTGTAGATAGCCGTAATTACTAAAACTGTAGTATTGTAAAAAAAAAATACACACACACCAGTATAAAACATTTTATTGAAATAAACACTCCCCCAGACCCCTGTTTGACCATTTTATTAACAGAAAAAAGAAGCTGGTCCGACGTAGTCCACCGAATCCGACGTAGTCCTCTGCATTCACGACCCTGAAAAATAGAAAACAAACACACAAACACAGACCACTTACCTCTTCGTGCAGTGGGATAATACACACAGCGATGTCACTGTACAGGGATAATAAACACAGTGATGTCACCGTACAGGGATAATAAACACAGTGATGTCACAGTACAGGGATAATAAACACAGTGATGTCACCGTACAGGGATAATAAACACAGCGATGTCACAGTACAGGGATAATAAACACAGTGATGTCACAGTACAGGGATAATAAACACAGTGATGTCACAGTACAGGGATAATAAACACAGTGATGTCACAGTACAGAGATAATAAACACGGTGATGTCACAGTACAGAGATAATAAACATGGTGATGTCACAGTCCAGGGATAATAAACACAGTGATTTCACAGCCCTGCTTCACACTGGAAACACTGGAGGACCCAACGCCTCCTGACATGTTTTTTGTAATGAATACCTGTATTCATGAAATAATTCTTGAGCATCTTTTCTTAAAAGTTAATGCTCCATTCCTCTGTTATGCCTCTTACTTTTTATATAAATAGTCAGCTGGCTGTTTCCAGTTGGGGTGCGTCTTTTCAGTCTGTCAGCACTGATTGGACAGTATCAGCGACCTCCACCCACCCCACTGGTAACATCTCGATATTTTTTCAAAGGCTGTATTCAGATCACTATTAGCCCTTCACTGGGCTAATCTGCATGAGGTAGTCACTTACATTATGCATTTTAGTGATTTTTAATACAGTTTTTTTCTCTTTTTCAGAGCTTGGGCAGAGACCTTCATGAACGCCCATTGATGTCAAGAAAGTGTTTTGAATAGATTTTGTTGTTGTGGCCTTGTTGATCTTCCATTCTAATAGAGGACAGTAAGTAGTATTCTTGATTCATTGTAATTTGCTACAGTGGAGGTGATACCTGTTTTGAGTTTTATGACATATTGTCAACAGTAAAGAACAGCTACAAACAGTCTCTCCATCTTTGGAGGGTCTGTGATGCATTACACAGAGCATTCACTAATAGATGCTAAGTAGTACCTAACTTTCCCTATGGTTGCTGCTGTAGAGAAATAGAACACATGCTCCCAGGCTTCCCCAAAAGCTACAGCTGATTGTTGGGGATGCAAGAAGAAGGGCACTTTGTAATATGCTTACAATGATAAAACCTCCTAAAACGGACAAGAGAATCCCTTTGGAATTGGAAGTTAGTGCCTTAAGGAATCTGCATGGTGTACACAGTTTACTTATGTGTCTTCTTTGTCTTTTTCAGTGTTGTGAGAGTTTGGCCGGAAACCTTGATTGTGCCTGTCGATGTCAAGAAAGTATTCAGAACTATCCCAGAATCTCTGCCCCGCAGATCTCTGTTCCTGAGAGAGTACAGTCAGTATTACTCTTAAAACTTCTTTATTTAATAACCCTTGTCATAACACAAGAAATAAAATGACTGTGGTTTGACATGAAAGCCTATTTATATGTGTAGGGTGGACGACGGGGGGGGGGGGCGTCATCCTATAGTTCGCCTCGGGCTGCAGAGAGGCTAGAATCACCCCTGGGTGCAACATTACATCCCATAGCAGTCCCAGCCACTTGTAAGTAAAGTTGATCCTCAAAAAGAAAATAATTACGTTGCAAAACAAATGAGCGTAAAGATATAATTATTTGTTTTTCGATTACGGAGAACTCTTGATAATTATCAAGGGTGGTTTGAATACATTGAATACCTTCAGCTGTGGGTATATTGGTATAAAGGCTCGTCACATCCATCGTGACCAGGAGGCTGTTTTCCCAGTCAGGATGGATGTCACGAATCCTTGTGAGGAAATGGGTGGTGTCTTGTATAAACGATTTACCTTTTTGGGCATAACGTCTCAGGAGGCAATCAAGTAACTTGGCAGAAGGTTGGAAAATTGAATCGCACCCTGATACAATGGGTCTCCCGGGTGGTTTTGTGCGATTCTTGTGGACTTTAGGTAAGGTATATATAACTGGGATAAGTGGATATGCGGGGATAAGGTATTCTGACAGTTTATTGTTAATAATACCCTTGTCTAACGCATCCTTTACGATTACCACACGTTCTTTCTTAAAGTTGTTTGTGGGATCATGGTCAATGAGCAAATATGTGTTATCGTCTTTGAGCTGGCGTAAAATTTCCTCCCTGTAGTCACTTTATTCATGATCACAATCCCTGAGCCCTGTTCTACAGGCTTGATCACTATATTTTTATTCCTGCGGAGATTGGTGAGGGCTGATTGATTCTTAGTCAAATTATGTCTTACCTTCTGTTTGAAAATCTGTTTTTCCACCTTCTTGAGGTCCTCCTGTAATTGAGAGATGTAGTTTTCCACCACGTTATATTTCTTGGGGGGAATAAAGTTGCTTGGTGGTTTGCACGCTTTCGTCCGTTCTTGGAATGGAGATAAGACGTTCTCACTGGGAAATGACCATGATGGTTTTTCTATTTCAATGTAGGCTTTAATACGTATTGAGCGGAAGAATCTTGATAATTCTTTGTCTAAAGTAAACATGTTAGCATGACTTGTAGGTACAAATCCCATGCCAAGGTTTAGTGTTGATAGTTCATCTTCTGTGAGAGATGAGTCCAACAGATTGATTGCGAGGTTGTCAGCGTCACTTTCCTTTAAATTATTTGGTTGTAGTGGTCGACCTGGTCCAGATCTGATCCCTCTGGTGTTGGGAATAATGTTGTTCTCTGCCTCTTGTGTTTCCTCCCCGACCTCCTAGGCATCCTAGGACATCTGGCCATCCTAATATCAGCCTACCCCTAGGGTGGCAGAGGTCGGTTTTAGGCTGGACAGTCTGGCTTTCAGACTCCCTGTCCACCGTCCGGCACAGGGCCTGGACAGACACAGGGATGTAAACCCTTTCAGTAGCTCACGCTCAGACAGCTTCTCCTCTGTGTCTTCACGGAACCAGGGAGCGTGGCCTTGTGTTTAGGGGTGTGGCTTCATGGGGACCGGTGGCTCGGCTACACGTTGGGGGGAGGCTGGACAGTCTGGCTTTCAGACTCCCTGTCCTCTGTCATGCGCAGGGTCTGGATGGACACAGGGATGTCCTTTTGAACAGCTCAATCTCATACAGCAGCACTCTGCAGTCTGAGCATGAGCTGCAAGGAGAAAGTCACCCTCCCTCCCCTGCAGCTGACAGAAGTTGATTTTTACCTTCATTTTTTCAATCCCGGTCAGATGCGGAGTGGAAGGGGCGTGGCCTGACTGAGTCAGGGGCGTGACTTAGTGGGACCTGGGGGTGGGGCTTTTGAGTCCTTCTATTGAGGGTGGCCTGAATTACAGGTCGATGCCATAGTAATTTAGGAGGAAACACACTGGGTAGCAGCGGAAGAAAACATCTTTTATTACTACTGAACAGTAAATATGTGAAATTTACATTATATGAGCTAATAATTGATGATGAGTTAGTCTAAAACATAAGTTATATTTATGGTAACCGGAATATTCCTTTAACAGTGTCATCCACAGCACTCTGCCCCTTTAATGCAGACCTACAGCAGTGAAGGAAAAGGGCTGCATTGTTATGGAAACCTGATGTGTGGAGACTAACTGCCTGTGAGCTTCTATTGGCTGATAAGGGTCATGTGACCAGGCTTCTATTGGCTAATGCATTTTTTGGGAATATCTCAGGAACGGTACGTACTGGAAAGCTGAGACCCTTTCTAAAACCTTCCCGAACACCTGATGTACCTGTGTACCTGTGTGCCAAATTTCGTGATTGTAGCTGCGACGGTGCGGATTCCTTTAGCGGACATACATACACTAAGCTTTATTTTATATATATATATATATATATATATATATATATATATATATATACACACATACACACACATACATACACAGTATATATATATATATATATATATATATATATATATATATATATATATATATTTTTTTTTTTTTTTTCACACTTTTACAAACATCATAGACGCTGCTTTAGCCCCTCACCATATCCCCCCAGAGGTTATTTGCACTTCTTATATGTTTTTCTATAATATAGAAACAATTTGGCATAGTTGCCCTGTTCCACTGACTCTGCGCTCCCCTTCTCCTGCTCACCGCGCCACCCAGTCATACAGGGGTGCCTTCCCAATACGCCCACCTGCTCCTTTGCGCGCCAGGACGCTCAGGTGTCGCGTCCTTTGGCCCGCCCACCTTATTCTTTATTTAAACCTGGCCACTACCTGCCTCGCTCCCACAGCCGGCGTGCACATGCACAGCTGCCAGTTTGGGTAAGTTGTTCCCCTGCCGCATAGCCTTTACTGCTAATTTGCACATCACTGCCTTTACTGCTGTTTTGCACATTTTACCCTATTGTCACTACCTGTTATTTCATAATCAGCCCGCCTACCCCCATGATTACACTACAATCTCGTTAGTTGCCAGGGATGGGTTCAGCTCATTAGTTATTCCTCACATCCTCCAAGCAGGTGACTCCTGTACTTCCTATACATTTCCTATGAACTTTCCTTACCTTAGTATTGTGTTATATCATCCTGTGTTACAATCATGCCTCCATTTTTTGTTGCTCTAATCATGTGCCATCTCTATCTGCATTATGTATCATGTCCACTTTACGGTCCAGTTCTTTTGACGTCTGGCCTATCACTATATATCAGGATTATTTACACATGTGCAACTACACTTCGCTTTATTCAGTATACTTTGTCCTAATCATGTATTCTACACTATTGGGATTGGCCCCATGTATGTGATAATCATGTGGAGGTATTTTGTTTGTTGTTTGTTTTTTGCTGATACTTACCATTATTTGTATATTGTTTTGCTTCTCTATATTCTTCTGCATACACGTATCAGCCTGAAGAAGGGACTAAACCCGAAACGTTGCCTGTTTATCTCAATATTACCGGCTGATTAATAAAATCCCACTATTTGCATTGCAACCATCTGGAGTGCTGTCTTTCTGTGTATATAATTGAAGATATTGGTCCTGGGGGTGGAGTCAGGACCAGAATTAGACACGCACCTGACCAGCCAAGTAAATTAAAGAGTGCTGTAACCCTCTTGTGTGCAAGGTTTAAAATATTCCATGCCATGTGTTATACTTTTTCATATTTCAACTCTTCCAAAAAATTGTCTCTTATTGAGGGTAGATGATGTTATGGGAAAAAAAATTAATTAAAAAAGTGGCTCGGGGGACAAAGTGTCCAAAAATTATGCCTTGACAGGGTCAGGATGCATGTCCATACGACACGTGTTAATTGTCAGAAGAAAAAGCGGCTTGTTGCGAACAAGCTTTCCCCCGCAAAAAAATCCATTTTAATTGGGAGAGCAGCACCGCAGTGTGAATGTGGAAAGGGTACGGATACGCATGTGGCTGTAATAGTAGCAGCAGTAGAAGCAGCATAGCATGGTACATACAAAACAGTAGAATGGCTGTCTAAGGGTAATAGTAGTAGGCTTGAGCGAATCGAGCTTTAAATCATAGATCTGAAGTCAATTTGTTCAAAAACTTTGTAGTTAATTCTGTTTCTGTATAGCATTAAAATGTATTGGCTACGTGGACCAGTGAATTACTACTGTATTCATATCTGCGTATTTAAAAATATTTTAAAATAGGAATCTGAAATGGGCTGTGGTACTGGCTGGTACCTCGCTACCAAAGCCTACTTCGGATTTCTGTTTTTAAATATGCAGATTTGAACACAGTAGTAATTCACTGAAGTCTCGTGCAACTTCGGCAAAACGAAGTTTGGCTCCACAGAGCCCATATATCCTAATGCTGTGCGGAAACAGCATTAACCACAAAGTTTTTGAATTTCAAAGCTCAATTCAATTTAAGCTGATACAATACTGGGGGGGGGGTTTAAAGGACCCGGCCATGTTGCTAGGGTGCTGTCTCACCATTGCTGCAAAAAACACTGACCAGGACTGATGCTCAATTTCACATTAACTCTTACAGCTAAATTGTTGCTGTACCCTGTCTATTGATGTACTGATCACCTATATGATGGCTTAAATAAATTGAACATTCCCCAAAAATATAAAATTGCAACTGTGCTGGTATTAAATAAATGAAAAAAGATGATTAAAAGCCTGGCCTCACATTCAATTTCACATTATCGCTCACAGGTAAATTGTTGCCCAACCCTGCGTATTGGGGTACTACTGATCATATATATGGTGCGTTAATTAAATTCAGTTTGTAAGCAAGGAAGGAAAGCGTGCAAAAACCTGGCATCTGCCAGAACTGGAGGACAAAAGACAGGGAAAGTCATAGAAATTGAATCTCCCCAGGTGTGGTTAGCGTCAGAACGAGGGATACAATTACCCTAGGCTGCCTTGACACAATGATACCATTGATATCAGAATAAAGGGAGATAAGCTGATCTGGTAGATTGGGGAACAGATGCACAAAACCTCATTGTTCAATAATCATAACTTTAATGCAAATGTTCAGCATAATATATACAATAAATAAAAAAACACAAATTTAGGAATTCAAAACCATTTGGAAGGCATTATATGATACAATTTACACATGGAACCATAATTCACAGTGTTCATTGGAACAGAATATAACAGGAATATACACATTTGCCAGAACCTTGTGGTATCAAAAGGGTTAATGAGGTTAGACTGTTGTTGTTCAAGGCAGTACGTGGTTTCAGGGACAATGGACCTTTAGAATAGGTTTTACAGTGGTTGTGTCCTAATGGTGAGCGCCACGTGTAACCAGTCTGCATGTTACAATACATTGTCATTACAATTACAGGTCTGCTTAGGTGATGAGAAAGACATATTGGACTCTCTCGGGAGATTTATCAAACCTGGTGAAAATGACAACTGGCTAAGACTGCTTTAACATATGTGTTGTGAACTCCGGCAGTCTTCACTGTATCCAGCATAGCTGGATACCACCGTGCATCACCAGGTCCATTTCCGGCGTATATGCCAGCTTTCAGCCAGACAAAAGCTGCTGTGTGTAGTATTTTTTTGTCTGGCCAAAAGCCGGTAAATACGGATACAGTGACCGGATCAGAGAGCCGGAGTTCACAACATGCATGTGAACCCAGCCTTTATTGCCCAGAGAGCAACCAATCATTTTCAATCTTTCATTTTTCAAAGAAATTCTAAAAACAAAATGAAAGGTGGAATATGATTGGTTGCTAGGGGCAGCTAAGCCACTTTTCCATTACACTAGTTTTGATAAATCTCCCCCACTTTGCCATTCAAATATTGCAGTGTAGGGCAGCCACAGGAATGAATCATGTCACCATTGGCATGATCCTAGAATCTCCAAAAAAATGTGATTCTGGGGTCACGGAAAACCACTGACATTAATTCGTATGGCTGCCCTACTACACTGCGATACTTGGACGCAGGACACATCGTGCCCGAAGTCGCCGTACCCTAAAGCCCATGTGATGTACACATCCTTCCCGTTCTTTCTTATTCTCCTTTGCTCTTCCCATTAGATACCCTCAAATAATCCTTATTTCTATCCCGTCTCTTTCTTAAAGCCATTGCCTTTGCCCATGGTATATTATTCTCACCTTGTAGCAACTCACCCATGCAAGGGACATTCCTCAAGATCATACACATGTGCAGCCAACTTCCCCGTTCCTCACCCTCCCTTGTGTTCACCTCCATGGGACTTAAGCCTCATTCACACATTCATCTATGAAGATGTTCGTGAAGGATCCATGTTTGGTCTGTTCTTTGATCTCCGTGCGTCATCCCTGTTTCACTGACACTGCACAGCTGGAAACGAATTTCCATAGCAACTCTTCATAATGGTCCTTGAAACACAGATGGAATTTGTGTTGCTTCCGTGTTTTTCACAGACCCATAGACTATACGTGATGGATCTGTGAGCATGGACAAAATAGAGCATGCTTCCATACTAAAACCATAGACCCACGGACCGTGTCAAAACACTGATGGGAACATGTGCTGTCCGTGTAGAACATGTACGTGTATATCACTGACGTGTGAATGAGGCTTTACTAATCTGAGCCATTAATGGATGCTCTCAGCATTCAGTCTACTGTACTAATCGTACACATAGATGGGGTGAGAATGGAGACATTTTTCATCATTCTTACTTATTGACTGATTTGTGCAAGTGTAATAAAACAATAATTTGGGTAAAAACTTTTTGATTGGTTTTGAACCAAGCAACTTGTCTCTACAGAAAGTAGTGCGTTATTTTTTAAATTTTCTTTTTCACTTTTTTCATGGTAAATTTATTTTTGTTTAAGGGGGAAAAAAAACACAACAAAAACGTCCCAGTCTAAAACTTGAAGAACTTGTTTCTTAGTCTCCATGTGGATTCCTTTCAATATATAATTATCACTTTGCTTTTGGCTATCTTTATTCTACTCAGTGCATGTAAACGTAATATACACTGATAATAAAATTGTAGGTCATGCCACCTGTGAAGTTACATAAATGCTTATTAATATAAACAAGTAGGACAAAGTGTATAAAAAGTTAATTGTATGCAACGTTCCGCCTTCTAATAATCCACTGAATACTTGGAACATCGTAAGAGACACATGCCTGCTCCATCTGAATCATAGCTGCCTTCAGTTCAGATACATAAAACCTGTCCCCTCAAACCCACAGTACTTCCTTATTGTGACATACCATAACAAAGAAAAGTACACACAGACAAGATTAGGAAGAATGGGTGTAACGCCAGGTGTCTGTTGGCAAAGGACGTGACACCCAGCATGGTCTAAAAGTCAACACATGGAATGGATAAGCACTGGGTGAAGAGTGCCAGCAACATAGTAACACGTCTGACAAAAAGATCTCCTGTCCTAGGATTACAGTACAGAGAATTAAATGTGACACATTTCAGTCACAAAGAAACGTATAAAATCAGCAGGGAGCCGGATGACTACTTTTCCCAATATTCTGGTCTCAATAGCTCAATAGAACGTCACTTTCTAGTTTTTCTTAGAAGCAAACAGAAAAGATGCCGTTCTTTTGGTGATTACTTTGTTTTCACTCTGTTCTATAATTCACTCCTTCCTAAAGGCTCATGCACATGACCGTGATCGGCCCAAAAAACGCAGTCCATGAGCCATTAGGTTGAGTTACAGCAGGGATAGGCAACCTCCGGCACGCCATCTGTTGTGAAACTACAACTCCCAGCATGCATACTTGCTCTGCTCTTCTAAGAGCTAACATAGAAATGAATGGAGCATGCTGGGAGTTGTAGTTTCACAACTGCTGGAGTGGCAGAGGTTGCTGATTCCTGACTTAGAGGCTAAATGGATTCCTCTAAAGATAGTAAGAGCTGAGCTAAAGGGTGTCCCAAAATAACAGAAGGCTATGTTACAGGGGTTTTCTGGGACCCCGCAGGTTCTACAACACTACTCTAATTACACAAAACAAACCTGTAGGAGAAAGTTTGTAATATACTTAGTGTTCCAGAGTTGCATGGATTGTCCTCTGGGGAACCCAGTCACGTGATGTTCCTCTTCCGAGAATCCAGCTTTTGCTGACATTACTTCCTTTACCAGGTTTCTGGCCGGGCTATGGATAGGATATGACTTCTACTGAACAAATCTCTCCCTGCCACATGCACAGATGAGGTGGATTCAGGAATTTGCTCAGTTTTTGCTCTTTCTGTGGCCGTCCATAGCCCTGGTCAGCAGCCTGGTAAAGGACAAAATGGAAGCAGAGTTTCAGAAGCAGAGCGTAACATGACTGGGTTTCCAAGCAGCAGATCCACAGCAAGTATATTACTAACGTGATATGTTATGTGTAACTAAGGTGGCTTTGCAGGACCTGCTGGGTCTCGGAAAACCCCTATAATAGAAGCCTTAGACAAGAAGCAAAAAAAAAGGGGTTAAAAAAAAAAAAAAGACATTAATTCACAATAAGCAAAACAATATAAGGGTTACACTTATAGGTACCTAAAATGGCATAAACTTCCAGATTTTACTGTAAATTCCAACGCTAAATTCACATGTAATATTATATAGCAGGAGCATCCACTACTCAATACCCTTCGGCAAACCCGCGCTTGCCAATACTCAATAAGCCTCTCTCTGTAGCAGAGGAGTAGAACGGGAAGAGAGGTATTGAGTAGTGGACTGTTGTATGAAAAAAAAAACTGTTGCCTGTAGCAACCAATCAGAGCTCAGCTCTTATTTCTTAAACTGCTCTGGTGAAAAGAAAGCTATGCCGTGATTGGTTGATATGGCTAACAAACACTTTTTCTTTTAGACATTTTTGATAACTCTGCTCCACCAAATACAGTTTACATCCAAAACAGAACATTCATTAGAATAGTCCATGCAAGGACACGAGAAGCAAGCTGAGAAGCCATGCCTCAGCAGTTACAGTTAGCACTATGTACAGTATGTCTGCTTCAGCCTGCCACTAATTGGCTAAAGTAGTTACACCATGTAACCACTGTAGCCAATCAGAGAAGAAGTGAGACGTTGGATATTTGTATCTGCGCGATGTGGAGATGCAGCGGCGGTCTGCCGGTATGAGAAGCAATGCAGGTGCCGGGGAGCGAGGCAAGTACAACCTCTGTGAGGGGCCAGGGCATAGGGGAGGGGGGCCATTATAGAACTTGGATAACCCCTTTAACTATAATGGGGTCTGGCTGAGATACGGTAAATATGGCGAGAATTGGTCGGACAAATACCGCTACGCGCAGTGGTTTTTGTCCAGCCGATTCCTGGCATTCTAAGGCAAAAGAGCTTGCTGAACATGTCATCTTGCATCAAATCGACTCCACTAATTAAATAAAATTATGATGAACATTAAGTACAATAATAAAATAAACAAAAAGGAAAGTAACAGCTATCGGAAATCATTTTTATTACTTATAGATACCATGGGGGGAATCACTTGTATTTCACAGCAGCTGAGCCCCTTTTCAAGCACCAACTAACATGTCATACACATGACACTGAATACCTGAATACTTCACTTTTGCAGATTTTCTGAATAGTTCAGATGTCATCTGATTTTTTTCTTTTACTGCTTGGAATTGTAATATACATTAATCATGAAGTTTAAAAGCAGATGTGTCATAGTAAAATTCTTTACTCTGGGGCATGACATACGGATCCTTGTAGTCAATGACATGTAAGTATAAGGCCCCTTCTGCACTGTATGCAGGACTAGGTTGCTCATCCAAAGGTCCATTTTACCTTGAAATATCGATACTGATGTTGGTACCATTATGACCAAAGAAAAGTAAATCCACCGAGATACCAACAACAGTCGTGTCATTAACCCTTTTGTTGGCATTAATGCTACCTGTGGTATACACTCAGCACATCCAGAAGACAATACATTCCTGGATATGGAAATATAATACCCAGGTTAATCATATTCAAGTCTTTAGAAACGTCTCCACAGAAGGCTTGGTGTCTTCTAATCTCTTCTAATACTTATCCACCTGGGAATCTGGCACTTGGCCAGAGTAGCAGAACAGCGGAACACCTTCAGGTCAGACTGTGACCTGCAATCCTAGCAAGGAAGAGAAAAATGAGACGTTATAATCTTCAAACAAGCAAAAATAAAACAACGAGCCTACACAAGGACTCAAATACACATGTAAATGTGGCACAAATGTGCCTAATAGTCCCCAGGAGGTCCACATTTACTACTTCTTTTTATTATCTGGGCACACTTTGGTCCTTACAAAAAAACCTGGTACACTATTGATATTCACAGATCGTGAACAGTCCTTATGGCTGGGGGAAAAAAAGATTCAGACGTCATAATAGGAAAGGATTCACTACAAATACAGCAGGCAAGCTGTGAAATGCAGCACTGTGCAGTGCCTCACTTACTCACTTGATCACGGCATCTAAAGGCTTTAATTACAGCGATCGGCATTATAGCTTGTCTCGGTAATTAGCTGCAGGTCTCTGCTGTTTGAAACAGCAGAGACCTGAAGGCCATGACGCCCGCTGCACGTGTGAGCGGGCACCATGTTTGCCTATCGCTCCAGTGCCTTATATGTAAAGCGCTGGTAACGAAAGGGTTAAATAATAATTAATTTGCATTTTATTTAACCCTTTCGCGCCCGGAGGTTTTTTCAGTTATGCATTTTCGTTTTGCGCTCCCTGCCTTCAAACAGCCATAACTCTTTTATTTTTCTGTTCACATAGCTGTATGAGGGCTTGTTTTTTGCGGGACAAGTTGTACTTTCCAACGCCACCATTTAATATTGCATACGGTGTAGTGGGAAGCGGGGAAAAAATTCCAAACCGGGTGAAATTGCAAAGAAAACGCTATTCCGCTACAGTTCTACGGGTTTCTTATTTACAGCGTTCGATGTGCATTAAAACTGATCCGTTACTTTCATTCTACTGGTCAGTACGAATCCGGCAATACCTAATATGTATAGTTTTTCCTGCGTTTTCATAGTGATAAAATAATTAGAAAGTTGTCCTTTTTTTTTTTTTTTCCCTTGTCAAATCTTGACCCCTATAACTTTTTGGTATTTATGTTTACAGAGCTGTATGGGGGCTCATTTTTTGCGGGACGATCTGATCTATTGATACCATTCTGGGGTGTGTATGACTTTTTGATCACTTTTTATTTAATTTTATTTAGGAAAAAAAAGCGACAAAAAACGGCAAATCGCCATTTGGACGCTTTTTTCCGCCACACAATTCGCCATATTGAATTTTTTTTTTTATATTCTAAAAGTACGGGCGTTTTCGGTCACGGTGATACCCATGATGTCTATATTTATTGTTATTTAGGTATTTATTTTTTAATTATACGGAAAGGGGGGTGATTTGAACTTTTATATCTTTTTTATTTTTTATATATTTTTTTAACATTTTTTTTAATTTTATTTTTACTATTTGAAAGCTCAAATATGGGCTTATATATTGTGGCTTTTTTTTTTTTTCTTTATGAGCAATTATGGATTTTATAGACTCAGAAATCCAAGAATTGTTCATTTCTTATCCTGGCCTGCCATCTAGTGGCCAGAATAAGAATTGCACTTTGAAAACTGTAATCCTCACCAGCGAGGATTACAGTTTTCATATGGTGTACAGACACCCCGATTGGCCACACGGGGTGTCTGTACACCACCCGGAAGCGATAAAATAATTCGAAAGTTGCCCTTTTTTTTTTTTCCTTGTTCCTTTTCCCTATAACTTTTTGGTATTTATGTGTACGGAGCTGTATGGGGGCTCATTTTTTGCGGGGCGATCTGAAGTTTTTATTGATTCCATTCTGGGGTGCGTATGACTTTTTGATCACTTTTTATTTATTTTTTTTTAGAAAAAAAAGTGACAAAAAACGGCGAATCGCCATTTGGACGCTTTTTTCCACCACACAA
Organism: Rhinella marina; assembly: GCA_900303285.1. Lineage (NCBI taxonomy): Eukaryota > Metazoa > Chordata > Amphibia > Anura > Bufonidae > Rhinella > Rhinella marina. The sequence continues at coordinate 147,538 of ONZH01002139.1, read as the reverse complement.
TTCGCCGTATTGGAATTTTTTTTTAATATTTTAAAGGTATGGGCGTTTTCGGTCACGCTGATACCCATGATGTCTATATTTATTGTTATTTTTTTAATTTTTTGTGATTATTTTAAAGCTCAAATATGAGCTGATATATTGTGTTTTGTTTTTTTTTCTTTATGAGCAATCAGGGATTTACTAGATGCAGTTAAATCCTAAAATTGCTCATTTCTTATCCTGGCCTGCCATCTAGTGGCCAGAATAAGAATTGCAGTTTGAAAACTGTAATCCTCACCAGCGAGAATTACAGTTTTCATATGGTGTACAGACACCCCGATTGGCCAATCGGGGCGTCTGTACACCACCCGGAAGCGTAGGCTTCCGGGTTCAGACGCATCCTGATGCCGTGATCACGGCATCAGAAGGCCCAGGAAGACGCCGCTGATGGAGGTAAGTAGCGGCAAGTCTCTGCTGTTAGAAACAGCAGAGACTTGCCGGCCATGACGCCCGCCACACCCGCGAGCGGGCGTCATGCCCCCGCACCGCCCGAGCGCCGTACATGTACGGCGCCGGTCGGGAAGGGGTTAATTGCACCTGTTTGAGCTTGTTACTGGTATAAAATACACGTGTCTACACAAACACACAATCAATCACTCTCCAACCGCTCCACCATGGACAAAACCAAAGAGCTGACTAAGGACACCAGGGACAAAATTATAGACCTGCACAAGGCTGGGATGGGCTACAGGACACTAGGAAAACAGCTTGGTGAGAAGGCAACAACTGTTGGTGCAATTATTAGAAAATGGAAGAAACACAAGATGACGGTCTTCCTCGGTCTGGGGCTCCATGCAAGGTCTCAAATCATGGGGTAAGGATGATCCTAAGAAAGGTCAGGAATCAGCCCAGAACTACAAAGGAAGGCCTGGTCAATAACCTGAAGAGAGCTGGGACCACAGTCTCAAAGATTACCGTTAGTAACATACTATGCAGTCATGGATTAAAATCCTGTACGGTATGCAAGGTCCCACTGCTCACACCAGCACATGTCCAGGCCCATTTGAAGTTCGCCAATGACCCTCTGGATGATCCAGAGGAGGCATGGGAGAAGGTCATGTGGTCAGATGAGAGCAAAGTAGAACCTTTTGGTATGAACTCTACTGGACATGTTTGCATGAAGAAGAAGGATGAGTACAACCCCAAGAACACCATCCCAACCGTGAAGGTGGGGGTGTAAAGATTATACTTTGGGGGTGCTTTATTGCAAAGGGGACAGGACGACTGAACCATATTGAAGGGAGGATGGATGGGGACATGCATCATGAGATTTTGGCCAACAACCTCCTACCCTGAGTAACAGCATTGAAGATGGGTCATGGCTGGGTCTTCCAGCAGGACAATGACCCGAAACACACAGCCAGGGCAACTAAGGAGCAGCTACATAAGAAGCATGTGTGCAAACATGTGGTCAAGAAAGGTCTAACCTCTGTAATTGCAAACAAAGGTTTCTGTGTCAAATACTAAGTTCTGTTTTTTTATTGTATCAAATACTTATTTCATGCAAGTCCAAATTAATTATTTACAAATCATACTATATGATTTTCTGGATTTTTTTTTAGATTCTGTCTCTCACAGTTGAATTGTACCTACGATAGAAATTACAGACCTCTCCGTTCTTTGTAGGTGGGAAAACTTGCAAAATCGGTAGTGTATCAAATTCTTATTTTCCCGGGGCAGAGCCTGACCACACTTGATGGTGGCTGCATGAGCTGAGAGCTCCGGCCAACAGACTCCAAAAAAGCAATTTCACAGCGCTACCAAAGCAGGATGGTGAGGACTCAGCATAAGGATAGAGTAAGAGAAGCGGTCCCAACACCGAAATCGTCCAAACAACACCCAGAAATGGGGAAATTTCTTCATAAACCGGCTGCGCCGTCGGCCACGAGGATGTCCAAGATGGCGCCAGATCGCTCGCATACTGAACAACTCAGCGAGGAGTCCTGTGAGAACAGCGAGACTGAGCACAAGGACGTGAGAGTGTCACAAGCACTGACGCAGAGAGTGTTGGAAAAAACATTGCATAAAGCGCTCGCTCCTTTAGCAGCAGATTTAGCAGCCATTAAAGCGGATGTCCGCCATATTGGGGACAGAGTGGATGCCTTAGAAAGCGCGCAACAGGAGCTGGTGACCTTTGGGGCAGCAGTAAAAAGAGTGCTGGCAAATCACAAAGAAGCAGTAAAGAACTCCCTATTACAGATGGAAGGCCAGGAAAATAGAAACAGAAGGAGGAACATCAGGATAAGTGGTCTCCCAGAATCATCTGATAAAGAGGACTTAATGCATTTCATACGCTATGCACACAATTGCTGGGCCAAGAGATTCGGCTTTGCAGCCTAAGCCACCACCAACGGAAAATCCGAGACATTATCTGTGGTTTGCTGAGCTACAGAGACACGGAAGAGCTGTTACAGAAGTCAAGGGAGTTAGGAGTTGTGAAAATAGATGGCAACGCACTGCAGATCTTTCAAGACTTAGCCCCCTCCACGTTGCAGAAGCGGAGGTTGCTAAAGCCTCTTACTGACAAGTTGAGAGCCTTTAAAATCCCATACAAATGGCTTTTTCCTTTTGGTCTTCTAATTACTGCGGGCAACAAAAGAATCGCCATATGTACTCCAGACGATCTACAACATGTTTGGGACAACTTACAACTGTCCCCGATGACGATCCCATCATGGATGCCGCTACAGGAGGAAGAAGATCTCCCGCCACTTCCAGCGGATCTTAATGCAGGGATTGGGGAAATGGTTATTACCCTTACAGTTCTATATACCAGTTAGGTAGCTACATACTGGTATGATGATAGCTTTGCTCTATTACAGTGGAGTTTGACCGATTGGGCAACTAATGTTAATTGGGATTTTACCTCCCCCCACAGACCCACTTCCTCTGAAGTTTTCTGCTAAATCAATATACATGTAGATTTATGTTGTTTTTTGGTTTTATATAGTTATTCTCTGGTTTATATGGTATATGTGGTTCTCTTATAATAGTTCACTTCATAGACATGGATCACCAGCAATACTGATATATTATGGCCACTAAAGATGCATATCGCCTCAAATTTGCCTCAAAGGAGTCGTATATTTTAACTATTGGGACGGGCAAATGCTGATGTGATATTACTTCAAGAAACACATTTTAAAGAAGGGAAAACACCAAATATATCCAAATCTCATTACCAACATTGGTATCACGCATGCTATGATAAATCTGCCTCTAGAGGCCTAAGTATAGCCAGCGGCGTACCGTCAATATAGGCAGACCACACCACTGCTATGGGGCCCACGGCACAGGGGGGCCCGGAGCGCACGGAAAGCCCCACCCCCCTATGTGTCATGTGTGCTGTGTTTCTGTAAAAAATTCCTTTTTTTATTCATATGTAAATTACCTAAGGAGCCCAAAGGGGCGGGCCGTTGGAGCCCAGCACCGCCCTTTACAATTTATTCACTCCTTTCAGTGCTGATGTAATTGTTCTGATGGCCGTAATCCCGCGCATGCGCCCTGAAACTAGTCTTCGGCGCCCGTTCATTCCCTGAGGCTGCTGCCACTGCCCGGGCACAGTCGACTAGTTCCAGGGCGTATGCGCAGGATTACGGCCATCAGAACAATTGCATCGGCAATGAAAGGAGTGAATAAATTGTAAGGGGCGGTGCTGGGCTCCAAGAGAATGGACGGTGCTGGGCTCCAACGGCCAGAGGGACAGCCCCTTTGGGCTCCTTAGACAGGTAATTTACATATGAATAAAAGCAATTGTTTACAGAAATGACGGCACACATGACAGTAAGACTAATATATTTTAAACTAAACCGAAGAGACTGATTTGTAAATGTGAAAAGATTGGTAGCCAAAATCCTGCTGACAGAATCCCTTTGATGTGCATCCCTGACCCCAGCCAGTCCTACCCTGTGTGACCTCTTCATGTTCCTGGGACGGGTGGCTGTGCGCTCCCTAGTCCAGGAGTCAGACCCAGGCGCTGCGTCTGCTGCACTCCACTGGCCAATCAGCATTTAGTAATGTGCAAAGATCCTGCTGCTGATTGGCCAGTGTATCGCTGGCAGGCAGCAGGCGTGCACCTATTAGGAAGTTATCCACATGCCAGCGAGTCGCCACCTGCCTCATCAGCCACCCCTGGCCCCAGCGCTCCGGTCCTGTGCCCCCAGTAATGGTAAAATGTCTGTCTCTATGATGGTGACCCCTTGTATGTCACCTTATTGTTCCCCCATACAGTAATGTCTTCTTGTAGCTGCCGGGCTGCCCCCATACTGTATCATGTCTCCTTGTGAATTCCCCCATACAGTATAACGGCTCCTTGTGGCTTCCCCCATACAGTATAACGTCTCCTTAATTTAAAAAAAAAAATTTCAGTAGGTCATGTATACATTTCTTTATTGGCAAATGGGGGTGTGGCAGGGGAGAAGCCAGGGCAGCATGTGGGATGGGCCGGGGTAGTGGGTGGGGTTAGGGGGCCGCATTCAGATTCTTGCTCTGGGGCCCAATAATTTCTATGTACGCCCCTGAGTATAGCCTTTCACAAAAGTGTTCCATTTGTAAAGTCTGCTGAGATGAACGATCCAGAAGGAAGATATCTGTGGTTAAGAGGCTTGTTAGGCAATGTAGAAATTTCTATATGTAACCTATATGCACCAAATGTTAAAACAGCTAACTGGTTGAACTGCACTTTAAAGAAGATCTCACTGTTTGCCTCAGGGGTGGTAATAATAGGAGGAGACCTGAATTTGGCATTGAACCCTTTATTAGATACCTCCACACAGAAATCAGCTATTTCCTATAAAGCTTTGAAAAGCATATATAATGTTATGTCAGATTTGCATGTATGTGACGTGTGGCGCGTTTTACACGCAGACAGAAGGGACTACACCTTCTATTCAAACGCCCAAAAATCCTATCAAAGATTGGATTATTTTCTAATCAGTGAAAAATGCCTTCCGGGGATAGTGGATGCAGATATTCACTTCTTTACTACCTCAGACCATGCACAATAGCCTTCACCTCTTTATCAAGGAGGGAATGAACTTGGTGGCTTAATCCCACCCTTTTAGAAACCTCTCAGGATATTCTCTCAATGTCTAATAAAATAAAGTGTTTTTTTTTTCAAGAGAATGACTGCTCTGGAATATCATCAGCATGTGTTTGGGAAACGCATAAGGTGGTTCTGAGGGGTGAGCTAATAGCCTTAGGCTCTTATCACAAGAAAAAGAGAATTAACCGGATTACCGAGCTCATCTCACAAATAACTAAATTAGAAAGAGTGCATAAAAGATCCTTAGCGTTGGACCAACTGACAGAACTTTCCCTCTTAAGATCCACTTTAAAAGATGTCTTGAATAAAAAAGCTGCTAGGGCATACTTGAAGAGGACCTTTCACCACTCCTGACATGCCCGTTTTAATAGCTTCATGCATTCCCCATGTAATAGCAATTCTGGAACATCTATTCTTATGTCTGTATGTTGTGCCATTCCTTTATTATTTGCACTACAAGTTATAAATGAATTGCTATTTGTCTTTAGTAAGGGAACAGAGGGGAGGTAACAAGTTGGGGGGTGTATCTGCACAGTCTGAACATGGCAGCACTGATTGGCTAGAGTCAGTCTGTGTAGGTACACACCCCCAACTGGTCACCTCCCCTCTGTTCCTTTACTGAAGGCTAATAGCAATTCATTCATAACTTCTAGTGCAAATAATAAAGGAATGGCACAACATGAAGCCATAAGAATAGATGTTCCAGAATTGTTAGTACGTGGGGAATGCATGAAGCTATTAAAACAGGCATGTCAGGAGTGGTGAAAGGTCCTCTTTAAGAATAAAGCATAAACATTATGCCCATGGAGAAAAAGGGGAACAAAATCATGACTGCCTTAATTAAGAAAAGACTGGATCAAACACATGTTAGACAACTTAAAGACAATGCAAGTGGAATAGTCACTGACACAAAAGAGGTGGCATCTGTGTTCTCATTCTTTTACTCTAATCTATATAATATAAGACGATCAGAGACACAGGAGTCTATTGGTGATAGAAAATTAGACACTGATGAATTTTTGGAGTCTTTAAAATTGCCAGAGCTATCATCTGAGGACATACAATCTTTACATCTCCCAATCACTATTGAAGAGATAAAGGTAGCGCTAAATTCTACCCCAAATGGTAAAAGTCTGGGCCCAGATTGGTTTCCAGTCCTTTATTATAAAAAGTTCTTTACGGTATTAGGTCCCAAATTAATTACACTTTTTAATTCACTATTAGATGGAGGTATACCCATGCCACAAGCACTAGAAGCACATATTACTGTGCTACCTAAACTAGGAAAAGATGTGGATTTACCATCTAGTTATAGGCCTATCTCATTACTTAATGTAGATATTAAATTATGGGCTAATGTATTGGCTAGGAGGATAATCTCCATTACTCCAAAAACTCATATCTCCAGAGCAATCTGGATTTGTGAAAGGCAGGGAGAGTAGAGACAGTACTTTCAGAGTAATTCAAGCTCTTGAATTTGCCAAACGCACACATACCCCCTTGACCCTTCTCGGCACTGATGCTGAGAAGGCTTTCGATCGTGTCGATTGGCTATACATGGAAAGAGTATTAGCGAAATTTGGTTTTCAGCCTCAATTTATTTCAGCAGTCATGTCTCTTTATTCAACACCTTTGGCTAAGGTTAGAGTCATTGGGATCCTCTCACCATCTTTCACAATAAAAAAAATGGCACCCGGCAAGGCTGCCCTTTATCCCCTACCTTATTTATTTTATGTTTAGAAACACTAATACAAGCAATGAGACAATGTGAAGAAATTGAAGGCCTTAGTATTAATGCTGTGACTCATCAAGTAGCGGCTTTTGCCGATGACATGTTGATATTTCTCAAAAAGCCTGACATTGCTTTTCAAGCTTTGTTGAAATTGTTTGACAGATTTGGCCATTTTTCCAATTTTAAAATAAATTTGGAGAAATGCCAAGCTCTGGGTATTAATATGTCGAGCTCCAACATAGAAGACCTTGCAAGGACTTTTCCTTTTCAGTGGGTTAAATCTGAAATGACATATCTAGGAGTAAAAATCTCCAAGGACCCAGCAGATATATTTAGATTAAATTATCCCCCACTACTAGATGGTATAAAAACACAGTTACAGAAACTAGACATACCTTACATGACATGAATAGGAAGGAAAAATCTTATAAAAACATATATAATTCCAAAAGCCCTGTATTTATTACAAACTGCAGCAGTTTATGTCCCGACTAGTTTTTTCCTAGCAACAAGGAGGCTTTTTTCACAGTTCATTTGGAAAAATGCGAAGCCTCGAGTGACATATAATGTGTTAATATTACCTAAAAAATGAGGAGGCTTTGGACTACCTCACATTTACACCTACTATAAAGCGATACAACTTAGAATACACTCAGAATTGCTACGTGACATATCTCCTAAACTAGGTTGTCAAATAACACAGGAATAATTGCAAGACTCAGAGTTAGCACTTTTATGGCACATTCCTCAGGCACCTAATGCCATAATGGAACTCCCTGAATCAATAAAAGGTGTAGCAATGATATGGCAACTGCTAGCAACCAATATGAATCTATTAAAATCTTCCACTTCACTTTACTTACCTACAAGACTGATACCATATGTTGTTGAAAATGATTATAAGGATGATCTAGGTCAGTGGTTGCGAACCTATGGCACGGGTGCCAGAGGCGGCACTCAGAGCCCTATCTGTGGGCACTTGCATCCAATATGGTGTATCAATATGCCTTACACTTTTACTGCCATTCATCAGCGTAGGTCGCACTATGAACAGCACAGGCAGCACACTGAATGTAGTCAGGCTATAACAGCTAAATGATAAAAGTACATGGAAGATATACTGTACTGGTATGCAGGTTAAATCGCCGTGTTGGCGCTTGGCGATAAATAAGTGGGCTTTGGGTTGCAGTATGGGCACTCAGTTTGCAAAAGGTTCTCCATCACTGATCTAGGTATTTGGTGCAGTTTTAAGGGTATTGTGTCTGGAGATCTATTGGTGGGGAAAACAGTTCCTGACTTTGCTCAGCTGAAATTGAGGTATTAAGTTAGGGATTGGCTAGAGATACATTACAAGTTTCTTAAGATGTTGGAACTAAGTAGTGAACCAACATGGTACGAGCTATTAATAGTATCACACATGGCAAGTAAAGGAATGGTATCCCAATTCTACCATAAGATTTTAGAATATGAGGCACCCAACAAACCCGTATTCCTTCAACAATGGGAAAAGGAACTTAAACTCACTTTTTCTGCTGAAGAAGTAGGGAAAATACTAATGCGCTCTCATGGAATATCTAGATGTATTAGACTACAAGAGAATTCCTATAAACTCATCACCAGATGGTATAGGATAACAGATTATATGCACAAGATATCCCCCACCAGATGCCACAATATCATTGGTACACCCCTACATATATGGTGGTCGTGTCCAAAAATCTCTAAATACTGGCAGGACATTTTTCAGAAGATTAATAATATTTGTTCAACAAATATCATCCCCTCACCGACCCTAATTTTACTCAATTTGCCAAATACTACTTGTCCAATTAAAAAAGGGCATCTTCCAGCTTTGTTAATTATGGCGGCCAAACTCCATATTCCTATACACTGGCTAAGTGATAATCCACCCACCTTGATGGAATGGAAATTAAAAGTACAAGAGAGATACAGGATGGAGGAACTTTCTAGTTGGGAAACATATTCACACGAGAAATTTCTGGAAACTTGGAACCCTTGGAAACTTTGGTTTCAGTTGAATATACCTTAGGTACAAGATACCCATTAACTATTTGTATTCTTCTAATACTTTTGTATTCTCTAACAAATATATGCATCTTGAGATAAGATATCAAGGGGATTTTCTGTATATATAGACATTGGACTTTCAGATATAATATGTGAACCATAAGGTTTGTGACCGTTTCTTGACCATATGTGTCATTCATTGTATTTTATGTTCTGTTTTACATTATTTTGTTATATGAAGCACTGAAGGATACCGCTTTGTAAACAGCTTTATTGAAATTGAAAATAAAGATTCTCAAAAAAAAGTCATTTTCCCCACTGTACATGCCGTTGAGTGCCAATTTAAAGGACTGGTACAACAAAAACAAATAGCAAGTGCCATCTCTCTTTTAGGTCTTACTGCTAGTGGAAAGGGTATATGGCTTCGGTGCCCACCACACTTCTACCACACATTAGCTACTCATTGGGGATTTACACTACCTATTGCACCTTTGGTTGGAGTTAGTAGAAAGACTCGCAGTCAGCCATTTTGCAGCTTGCCACTCCATATTCAGCCTTGGAAAGCTTTTGTACATATTCTGAAGAGAATGAACTGAATGCTACAATGTTTCTTGTTTATGAACCACCTAAACTAGTTCACTAAAGAACACTGGATTTGTTACCCCTACACCAGCCTGATTATTGCCCACCACCATTGCACTGCTGCCATTATAAGGCCCTGCACCTACCTTCGTGCCTTGCATCCCGCCAACCATTTAGCATCAAGGGCACCCCAACTACCAACAGACGTGACTCCCCAAAAGGCCCAAGGTGTGCTGCAAGGAAAGAAAGGGTGCGCCCTCCATTCACTGCTGCACGGCTCCAGGGAGTGCCAGAGTTAAGACATCCATCATGAAGCACTGCTACTCCTATCAGTGCCACCATCATCACTCCCACCCTCTTCAGTGGTCCTGTCCATGTTGGTCTATCTTGAAACTGGACAACCCCTTTACAATAGGCCCCCATTATGGTGGCAGGTTTTGGCATTCAGGACAGCTGTGTCTTCTTCCTTCACCAAATTTTTGGGGCCTTGGCAGCCAATAACCCACCTCTAGTTTTAGCTAACCAGTTCGCTCTTCTCTAAACCAAAGGGTTTGTCTCTATGGTAAAAGGCGTACATAGATCTTGTAAGGCCACATAACAAAACCTAGTATGAGCCTCACCCAGTTTTCTGACAATTTTTATTATTTTTTTTCAATGAAGAGTTAGGAATTTTTGATAAAATGCAAACTGACACAGATACAGTTCTAAATTAGGTGGAGGCCACCATGGAAGCTGTAATTATTTCTTTGCATTGAGCGCTTCCTAGTGGTGGCTGCTTGATAATACGATGTTTTCAAGTGGGGAAGAGAAGTTCCAAGCTGCCCACCCATCCCACCACACTCCCCTAGGCCCCGTAGCGGTCGTGATGTCTGCCTACATTGCAGGTACACTGATTGTATGCATGTCCTCCGTTTTCTGGCTGCAGTACATTATGTTGATACTTCTGGCTAAGGCCCCTTTCACACGAGCGGGAGACTCGCATGTCTCCCGCAACGCATCTACAGGGCTGGACTCCGCACGGACAGGGATCGCATATAATGCTATGCGATCCCTGTCAGTGCGGAGTCCAGCCCTGTAGATCCGTTGCGGGAGACATGCGAGTCTCCCGCTCGTGTGAAAGGGGCCTAAAGGTTTCTCAACAGTAAGAACAGTTCTCCACATAGAATAGTTATATAGCTCCCTCTTGTGGCCAAATAAAAGTAATACAGCAAAGTGTACTTTTTAGTTAACTCCATAAAGCAAAATTAAAAAGACCCTCCAGGTTCCCCTTACTAATGCACATTTGTATAAAGGCTATCACAACTTAGGAGGCAGTTGAAGGATGAAACTGAGCATGTGTAGCCATCTCAGTGAGTAGGTCAAAGAAATAAAAAAAAACACAACAGTTACACCTTATAGGACTAATAAATAGTTTAGAAAAAGTTTTTAAAAAATCCAAGTTAAAAAATACACATTTTTTCCCTTGAATTAAAAAAATAAACTTTCAATGGAAAAAGTACTAAAATACAATTTCCACATATTTGATGTAATGACCCACACTACACAATTATCATGCAACTTATTCCATACAGTGACTGCTGTAAAATAAATAAAAATGTCACAAAAGTTTTATGTGGCCCAATACTAATAAACTACGAGAAAATGAAAAAAAGTTATGGGTCTTGGGATGCGGCAGTGCAATAAAATGGCATTTCCTGGATGTCCTACATGACTGTGCTGCCTATAAACTACAGGAAATGAAAATTTCAGGTAAATAAATTTTCATTTTATTGTGCAAAAGTAGTAAAAAAGTCATGTAATTGTTATCACTGTAATCATACTGACTCAGAGAATAAAGTTAAAATGTTATTTATGGTGAAAAATGAAGACCGCAAAATTTATAATGTGTCAGTATTGCTGTTTTTTTCCCCAATCACCCCACACACCAGAAACAGTTAATAAAAGTTATTCATTAAGTTATGTGTATTCCAAAATGGTCCCATACATGCTACAACTTATCCTGCAAAAAAACAAGCCCTCATACAGTTACATTGACAAAAACTAAAAAGTTATTAAGATATTGGAATGCGAAGATGAAAAACATAAAGGCCAAAAAACAGGCTGATCAAGGGGTTAAAATATGCCAAACAGCAAGATCTAAGGGATAATAAATGGTATGTTACTACCCTTTATTTCGCCCTATAAGACGTGGGGGGGAAATGGCAGCATCTTATAGGGCGAACACTTTTTTTTTTGTCTGATCTGAGGTCTAATTAACATTAAAGGGTTATTCCCTTCATTGACAATGTGGGCATATCGTTAGGATATGCCCCCATTGTCTTATAGGTGTGGATCCCACCTCTTGGACCCGCACCTATATCGAGAACGGAGCCCCCAAAGTGAAGGAGGGCACACTGTGCATGTGCAGCCGCCCTCCATTCATTTCTATGGGGCTGCCGAGAATAGCCGAGTGCTGGCTCGGCTATTTCCATCGGCTCCATAGAAATGAATGGGAATAGTGGCTGCGCATGTGGGGGTCCTCCAGACGCGGCGCCCGTGGGGGTCCTCCAGACGCGGCGCCCGTGGGGGTCCTCCAGGCGCGGCGCCCGTGGGGGTCCTCCAGGCGCGGCGCCCGTGGGGGTCCTCCAGGCGCGGCGCTCCCTGCTCCGTTCTTGATATAGGTTGTCTAAGATGGGGGTCTGATCTGAGGTCTGATAAACATTGGGGGTAGAGATGAGGTAAAAGATTCTACAGAATCATTTTGTCCTATCAGCAGGACTATTTGAATAATTTTGTCCAATCAGCAGGGCTTCTTCGTTTACATAAGCCTGCTGATTGGATAAAATCGGGGTCTTATCTGAGGTCTGATTAAGGGTTTGATCTTGAGGTCTCATTGGGGGTCTGAGCTGAGGTCTGATGAAAAAATATTTTTTCTTATTTTCTTCCTCTAAAATCTAGTTGCATCTTATAGGGTGAAAAATACGGTAAGTATCATTTTTAAGCTCCTGACTGGACAGTCTCTTCTAATCTTATGTGATGCCTAGTAGCTATTACTTTTGTTTATGTATCAGTGAAGGATGGTGAATAGTTATGAACACTTTGTTAGAAAACATAAATGAGTTCCTTACCATGGTCAGGACACAACACACTTGCAGTTCAGACATCCTTTCTCACTCTCATCAGGAGGATTGAGCTTCCGTAACTTATGCTGCCGGATCTCTCTCACTAATGTGTAAAAGGCATCTTCTACTCCCTGTGAGACACAAGGTTACGGTATGTGACTGCTTACTATCTAGTGCACCAGGCAGAAGGAGATACACAATCCACAGCAATGAACACTATTAAGCAGTAGCTGATCATTAATAGCATCTTGGAGGGGGGACGACAATCGAAAGGCAGTGTAATTTTACTCCAAGACAATGACTGCAGGCTGCTGTCCATGGGCCGCTACTGCTAGCGATGCCATCCTGGTTATAGCAATGAAGAAATACTGCAAAGTAGTCACCAATCCCCAGCTGTGATATTACATTTCATAAAGGCTCTAATCTGTGTGATATAATGACAATTGGACAAAATACTGGAAATTAATGTCTTTCAAACATTTCCCCAACCTAAGGCATGTTCTATTTTATCTAAATGATAAGAATCAAGCAGTTCTTACCTATAACAAAATCTGCTGCAACAATCATTGTTATAAACGGCATTCATTCCATGGGTCGTGACTGGATGCAAATTTAAAGGGTGTCCGTCAGCAGTTTTGACCTTGCAAAACTCCTGACAGCACTAGTTAGGGGCTGGGGAGAACAGGAAAAATATACCTCCGTGGAGCTTTAATTATCAGGAGTAGTGTGAATATTAACTTTTATTCTGCTGGGCACTGCTCCTTTATTGAGCCGCTTCACAGCCCCTCCCCTCTGCTGTGAATGACAGCTGCCATGGTGTCCTGGTTGGATGCTACAGCTTCACTCAGAGCAGAGGAGTTGTGCAGAGCACTTCACAGTAAGTCACCGCCTCCTGTGCACTTGCAGAAGCAGAGCCTGGCAGAATAAAAGTTCATATTCCTACTACTGATAATAAAAAATCCATAATATGCATGTTTGTCCTGGCATCTCTAGCACCTACATATTGACAGACTCTCTTTAAAGGCCAACCCATGCACAAAGCAGGGCCACATGCAGGGTGCCTATACGGCAGAGTATGAAGCCTCCTTGTGCTGCCATACAGGACCTGTCAGGCATTGTATGCACAGAGATATTATCTGAGAAGCAATGCTTTTAGAGGGAATACTTCCATACAGATGCTGACATATAAAAAGGGCTAAGGGCTCATGCACACGAACGTATTTTCTTCCAGTGTCCGTTCCGTTTTTTTTTTTTTTTTGTTTTTTTGCAGACCGTATACGGAATCATTCATTTCAATGGGTCCGGGGAAAAAAAAAAAAAAAAAAACAAAGTTACTCCGTGTGCATTCCATTTCCAGATTTCCGTTCAGCAAAAAAAATAGAACATGTCCTATTATTGTCCACATTACGGACAAGAATAAGACTGTTCTATTAGGGGCCGGACGTTCCATTCCGCAAAATACGGAATGCACACGGACGTCAACCGTTTTTTTATGTGGATTCGTTTTTTTGCAGACCGCAAAATACATACAGTCGTGTGCATGAGCCCTAACTCTGTTTTCTTTTGCACTACTTTGCTTTACAATATTTCTTCTGCTCAATCCAGAGAAAGAAGCTTAACGCTATAAATTTAATCTCAGACAAGTGTGTCCTGTGCAGAAATCACTCTCTGCGTGTAAGCATGATTTCCCGTTATGGACTTTGCTCGTTTCGCAGGAGAGCACGGCATTACAATAATTTATAATGCTGTGTGTCTCTGTGTGACCATACTGCTACAGATTTATACCGATATAATGCTAGTCAGTATAATTCTATAGAAGTAAGGCCATGCAGAGACACACAGCATTATAAATCAGTATAATGCCGTGCGCTCCTGAGAAACTAGCAGTGTCCATAACAGGACATCATGCTCACACACGGAGCGTGATTTCTGCACAGGACACACTCGTCTGAAAGAGGCCTAAGTAAGTTTTACTTGATATCATTTTAGATTAAATACATATGTAGCATGCATTTGTCTTGGCCAAGTCCCAAGCATCCCTCCAATGCCAGATGAAATGTCATACCAGCTGCAAATAAATACAAAATGTTAAATATGCTTTCGGTTTAAAGTCTGTTTTGTCATCTGTTTTCTCACTTGTACATGATGGTGTCAACCTATTGTGACCTATGAAAGCAGAGGTACACTGTAAAGCCAAATACATTGTTGGGGGTCATTTATCGAACTGGCGTAAAGTAGAACTGGCTTAGTTGCCCATAGCAACCAATCATTTTCCAAAGGAGCCGTCAAAAATGTAAGGTGGAATCTGATTGGTTGCTATGGGCAACTAAGCCAGTTTTACTTTACACCAGTTTGATAAATGACCCCATGTGTACTTACCTGCCTGGTTTTAGCAGATGTTTCAATGTAAGGAATGCCATAACTTCTAGCCAGGTCCTGAGCTTGTCGGGTCTCCACAGTTCTGGCTGGGAGGTCACATTTGTTCCCCACCAAAACCATCGGAACGTCATCAGAGTCCTTGACCCTTTTTATTTGCTCCCTATGTAAAATATTGCAAAGGATATATAAGTCACTGATTTTGTTTAGCGATAATAATAAAACAAATTTTAGCCAAATATAAAAAAATAAACCCAACAAAGAAACTACAGATATGAATCCTTTAGATACAATAGCATCAACAAATTACTAGCCTATACCATTTTATGGCAAAGAAAGGTATTCCCAAAACCTTAAACTAATATATATTGTTACTAGTGATGAGCGAAGCAAGCTTCGAATGTTATACCAAAGTTGCGTCGTTCAAAACTGCAGATTAATACTGTACAGAGATCCGCCACAAAAGTGACGTATATCTGGTCATAAATGACCCCTACATTCCTCTGTAGATGTTCAATGAGATCAATGTCACACCTGTATTGGTGAATATCCTCAAAAGATTTGGTGTTGTTAATGGCAAAAACACATAAAAACCCTTCTCCTGTTCTCATGTACTGGTCCCTCATCGCACTGTATTCCTCTTGACCTGCTGTGTCCAAGATGTCCAACAAGCAAGTTTCTCCATCTATGACGACCTGTTTTCTGTAGGAGTCCTGAAAAATAAAATGGACAAAGCACAGGTAAGTTACAAAGTAAACATTCACTTAGGCTGGATTCACATCATGTTCTTCCCCAGCCTTTTAAAGTATAAAACATGATGTGAACCCACCCTTATATATATATATATATATATATATATATATATATATGTTCCTCATAGGATCACATAAAGGATTTCATGACCAACCCGCTAGGACTGGCATTCAAGTCAGCAGACAATATAAGTAATGCACAAGTAAATATAAAGTGCCCCACCTTGGTATTTAGAGTGTATCTACGTATGTGCTCAATAGTTGTGTTAAATTCAATTATTACTTCTGCCATCTTGAAGGCACTACACCCAAAAAAATCATTTGTTGGGGGATAATATTCTGCAACTTTAACACATAACCGTTCTGGTAAAGTACTAGGAGTGGGAAGAATGGAACAAAGCTGGCCTGTGTGAACATCTGCAAAAAACATCACCAGAGAATAGATAATATTTTTGTGGTACACAGAGACATCTTGTGGTCATCTCTGGCATTGCAGTAATGTGGCACTGAATGAAGTGCACTTACTAAAAAAAACACTCACCCTCGCGCATCACTAACTCAAAAACAGTATTTACAAGAGGTTTCTGATTTTATGCAGCTAAAGCTCATTTGTTATATAATGAAAACATTAATGCTTATTTCACATCATTTCTATAGATTTTTATTTAATTCTCTTATAGATGGTTTTTGAGCATTAAATGCTCACAATTGTAAAACTTTGCTTACACATAAAGAATGAAAAAAATAATGCATAAATTATTATTATTAGGATGGCCCTATGCTGAAAATGTCTACTAAGGCTAAGTTCACACTTGCATCTGAGGCTCCGGTCGGGCCTCGTCTCGGATTTCGCCAAAATATCAAATAAAAAGTCCTGCATGAAGGAATACTTTGTCTGGTAATATAACACTCCCTAATGGAAACTCCATGGATCACAGTATGGTCTGACACGGTTACTTTCAGTTATGTGCAGGATATGGCACGTCCACCATGTTTTTTTGTTCTGCTCCTATAATAGAGCAGAAGAATGGAAATTATTACTGGTCGTGTGAGAGCAGTCTTAGGCTGTGTTCTCATTTCTGTCAGGAGAATCAGTTACATTTGGCAGAACAAATTGCACTGCAGCCAGTAAAACATTGGATGGCAGAATAGAACCCCAATGGACCCCATTATAAGTCAGTCAGTGGGAACCTTTGGGTGCTGATGGGGTCTGTTATATGACGAATTTGGCATTCAGTTATTTTTGTATAATGGAAATCTTGACAGAGGTGTGAACATACAGATACATGATACATACAGATACATGACATGTTCTAAAAAGCAATGCATCTGTATGAGCAGATCACCATCAAAAACGGAAGGGGGGGCTCATTTACTAAAGATTGGTGTTTCTCACACCAGGCTTAGTAAACAAAAGTCCACGAGAGTAAGATGCAGTCAATTTAACATGAGGCGCATGCCTCTTAATATTTTTTAACTAATTAATTTTTAACTGATTGTTTATTGTAAAAGTGTTGGGCTACGGTGACCCTAACTCCTTCCTCTAAGCTCTATCCAGTTTAAAAAAAAAAAAAGAGGCCAACATTTTTCAGTGACTGATAACAGGGATATTGAAAATTTGAGGAATTGACAAGAAGATTATAAAAAAAAAAAAGTTTAATTATTCCGCTTTAAACGCCATCAGATATTTAATTCATAATCAGAAATATTTGTAACGCTTAAAACACAAAACTATAAGGCGGAGTTCAAACGTCGCAAATTGCTGCAGATTCCGCATCAAAAATCGGCTGCAATTTACAGCACAAAACATATATAAAATTAAGCTGAAAAGGATGAAGCACTGCTGTGACCCCCAAGTCAGACTCACATACACTGACCGGGAGATTGATCGCAATGTATACAGGACAGGGACAGTGGTGTGCAGCATGAAGGACAGTTGGCACCGCTCACGTGCAGGACATATGTAATAAAGGGTAGATTTACACAGTCCGATTGTCGTTACTGCAAACGTTCATGCCAGTCAATCTGTTACTCTTAATGGGCAGCTGATCACCTGATGAACAAGCACAACGCTCGTTCGTTGGGTGAAATGATCGTTCGTGCAGCACATAAAGTATTGCTTCAGGGCAGCAGATTGTCCTGCTGTCTAAACAGTGATCTGCTGCCCAGAAACAATGTAGCTGTATGAGCATAGCAATAGCAATCCCTCATCCTCATACTGCAGAGGTGATCGCCACATGTAAGCAGCCGACTGTCGGGAAGGAACGCTTCTGCTGCTCATCTGCCAGGGTAAATCCACTTTCCAGTGCAATAAGGATTCTAATCTGCACCATATATGGGTCAAAGGTAGGCCTCTTTCTTTAACTGCTATCAATCACAGGATTTAGGGGATAAAATGGGCAGAATAGGAATTATTTTTTACAACAGCTGTTCCCCAGCGGGCTCCCGTGGTAATTGCAATTGCAAATCAGCAGGACTGACCATGCTAAACTGTTGACAGCACTAGGTAGAGGCCAAGGGGAGCAATTCAACATACATTCTGTGAAATGTTTCTCATCAGGAGTAGTGCGAATATGAAGTTTTATTCTACCAGATTCTTGTCTTGCAAGTGCCCTGGAGAATGTGATTCACTGTGAATTGCTCCCTGCATTGAGCCACTTAACAGACCCTCCCCTCTGCTCTGAGTGGCAGTGAGCGCTACTGGTTGGATGCTGCAGAGGGGAGGGACTGTAAAGCATCTCCTCCTGGGCACTTGCAGGAGTAGAATCTAGCAGAATAAAATGTCATATTCACACTGACAGAGACATGCAGCAGCATGTAATGCTTCCACTGCAGTTTATAAATAAGAAAGGGTAAGAGGACTAGAATGACAGCCCCGAGAACGGCACTGGAGAAAAAGGCAAGTATAGCATAATATTTTTTTTTTTTTATTTCAGACCATTCATGTGCTTGTCTAATAAAGGAGTTATCTGAGACAATTAAATTAATTCTACAGAGTCAAATGGACAAGTGAGCTGCATAAAAAAAAAAAAAAAATTGTCAGCCTACTACAACTGCTCTACTGGTGTGAAAACTAGAATATTTGAAAATGTTTTTTGCATATTAATAGTTATATAAAATTGACCATCACTGAAAATGAAAAAAAATTGTGTTCATAAAAACCATTTACATAACATTTTGATAAAATTTCCTAAAAGACTGAACTGCATACCTCACTAACTAATGTCCCATATATTGACTAGAAACCTGTCTGCATTTGAACAATCATGCTTGGCCCCATCTGCGTTATTTAGAAGTATATCGACTCTATATAAGCTACTTTTACATCAACACTCTTCATCTCTTCTTCCTTTCTGTCAGGCATGGGAACGGTATTTAGATGTACACCTCACACCTTCTCAATGGAACAGGAGCTTCTTTCTATCTCATAAGGTGCCGATTTCCAATAAAGCCCAAGAAACGAGTTACAAAATTGTCTCCCGTTGGTACAGAGTGCCTGCACTTCTCCATAAATGGTTTCCCACAGTGTCTGATCGCTGTTGGAGATGCCACACAGAGGAAGGTACGATGATACACATCTGGTGGCTTTGTGCTGTCTTACGCCCCTTTTGGGACTCCGTACATAAAATGATCCAAGAGATAACAAGCATTCCTGTACCAAACTCACCTGAATCTCCACTATTGTTTATATTTGACCTTACTGTTCCTGCCTATAAGAACTCACTCTTTAGGTACATGATTCAGGCGGCAAAAAGCGGTCATCCCGCGACACTGGAAATCCACTTCCCCACCATCGTTGGAAGAATGATAGAGGGAAACCTCCTCGAACCAAAGAATGGAAGATTTGATTGCCACAACTCCCTCAGACACCTCTTGATTTCTGAAAACCTGGAGCCCAAGGGACGCGTTCCGCTCCTCAGAGGCGTTCAGGACCCTACAGTCATGAGTCAATCCTACCTAGTCTCTTCCCTCCCCCTTCTCTCGCTTTTTCTGGCTTTTCTTTCTTTGTTCTTTTCAATCTCTTATCAAATTGTACGGTTATATATATGACTTATCATCGCCCATGCTTGTTGCATGGTATAACACTCTTGGACACTTAAAGAAGAACTCCCGCAAAAAATCTGATTCCGTGTCCTTCCGTGTACATGATGTAATCTGTAGTGAATGTCATTTTCTTACCAGTAGCTGAGTTTTTGAGTTATATCATCCTGAAGTTTATCTGTGTCATGTGACTAGGAATCAGACCCACCAACTCACACAGCACCTTGTGTGTGGACAGGAAGTCTAATTTTCTATGCATTTCTATGGGAGCCTCACTTTCAGTCTCATAGGAATGAATAGAGAAGTGACTGGCTTCCTGTCCTGGGTCAGTTGGAGGTCAGGGAGTTGGTCACATGACCCAGCTACAATAAGAAGACAGTGGAAACTCTCAATTTCTGTCTCTGATAAGAAAATGAAATTTACTATAGATTATATTATGCACCTTTCTAACAGGGCAGAGAATAAAACATTTTGCGGAAGTTCTTCTTTAATGATGTATTTGCTCATCTTCACTATATGTCTATTTCGCAAATACATGATTTGCTAGCTATAAAATATGTTAAAATATTCCAAATAAAATGTTTAAAATCAGAAAAGACTGAACTGCTACTGCAGCATTTGAAGGTTTATCTGGCAAAAGACCGATCTCTGTTTTCTTCATCAACCTCTTCCTGCATCATCATAAACCCTTCTGCTGACAGAGAACAGTCCCTGTATTTTCACTTACACGATTGCTTTCCTTTTTAGAACCTCCAGTGCTGTGTGATTTGCAGAACTAGTAGGTCATAATAAACAGCAAAATAAAAAATTAATTTTGATAACCTTTTAGTAGACAGCAAAAAAAAAAGTAAGGTAAAACGTTTATTCCCATTACAGTCGTTATTGGCATATCCTCAGGACATACAACTCTATACAGTGAAACAGGCTGTAGGGACAGGTGTAATCAGGGACAAGCTGATTACACCTTAAGGGCCCTTTCACACGACCGTGGAGCACGGTCCCTGACGGTCCGTGAAAACCCGGACCGTGCTCCTTCTGAGGGCAGGAGAGACCAGCGTCACTGGTTGCTATGACGCCGTGCGCTTCCTGAGGCGACCACTGTACAGTGATACACTGTATCACTGTACAGCGGCGGCCTTAGGAATCGCACGGCGTCATAGCAACCAATGACGCTGTGCGCTCCTGCCCTCAGAAGGAGCACAGTCCAGGTTTTCATGGACCGTCCCGAACCGTGCTCCACAGTCGTGTGAAAGTGCCCTAAGGGATAGTCTTATTAGGAAGTCACAGAATTAAAGAGCATTGGTCACCATGATCGACCCATCCACACCATTCCAATGCCTGACCCTGAAATCTTGAGCAGGTGACAGCCAGAGTATAATCGGCACACATGCTTTTGCAATGTTCATGTTATATCATGCTATACACTTTGTACACCAGCAGATGCGGAGGTTGGCAGTGGTTGGCAAAAGGCATGGGACTTGCAGTCCCATTTTCCCCTCTTGCTAGGAGTGTACTGGTCTGACTTCCTACCAAGGGAGGGGTAGAGCTAGTTAGAGAAGAGAAAGGAATAGTTAGGAGTGAGGGATCCTGCGATCCAGCTCCATGAGGTCCATGAGGACCTCAGAGTCAGCTCATCTGGTGGGACCACTACTCCAGAAAGCCAGCAGGGTCCAAGAAGATCTGTAAACTATGGCATATTTTTGTCAGCAGAGTAATCAAGCTATACAGACTCCACAGCAAGGTGATGGGGAAACACGTTAAGACGTCACCACCACATTTCAGAACAGGCATAGATAGAAGCCTGTATTATACAGTGGACACCTACAGCCACAGGTCATAGAGTACAGCTGCAGGGAAGGGAATCAGGAGAAAGACATTGTCAGCTAGCAGTAACATCTTCTGCCACATTGCCAGCCACCATACCACATTTTCTGGGAGGAGAGATTGTACAGCTGGGTGTGCTGCAATTTGTTTTTTTGCAATCAGTAATGAAAAATGTTCTTTGTTCAATCATCTCTGCCTGGCTCCTTCACATCACTTATTCACTGTACTGAACCCCAGGGAGCAATGGCCTGAGGGAGTACACCATGACGCAACATCAGGGTCAGAGGCACCCGTTCTCGAGGTAGGTGCAGGTCTTATGGGGGGGAACTACATATATCAGCAGTTTATGGCACATCCTGTGGTTATGACACAAATGTCCAAGAGTGGATTACCCCTTTAGGCTTTTGATCATATGGTTCTCAGTAACTTTCAGCTTTCTGCAGGCTGGTAGAAGAAATGAGTGGAGTAGAGAACATAGCACATTATAGAGTCTTACCTCAATGGTTGGGTCATACTCATCAACAAAGTGGTTCTGTATAAGCTGAATGGTTAAGGCACTTTTCCCAACGCCTCCTGCTCCCACCACCACCAGCTTGTACTCAGTCATTGTCCAGAACCCCCTGTAGAAGAATACACAAAACGTATTAGAACATTACAAAGAATATACCCTTGACAAACTGGCCCAACTTTTTCAGTACCAGGCCATAATAATCTACATTTGAGTCTACAGATTAAGCCAAAATCTCATTGCACTGAACTGTCTTTAGTTCCAAGAGTTAAATATATGGCATTTCAATTATTTTCATAGGAATTCAATTAGGTGGCATGTATGGATAACACACATTTATTACTTCTCATTAATGTGGATAAATTTGCTTTAAGGCAGTTGGTTCCTATTTACTAAATGCTATTGTACAAGTAGTAAACAGAGGTGTCCTCAGAAAACATGAACACAATGGATGTGATTTCATTTAAGGCCCCTTTCACATGAGCGAGTTTTCCGCGCAGGTGAGATGCATGACGTGAATGCATAGCACCTGCATTGAATCCTGACCCATTCATTTCAATGGGTCTGTGCGCATGAGCGTTATTTTTCATTTCTGCACTGCGTGAGAGTAGCAGCATGTTCTATATTCTGCATTTTTCACGTAGCCCTGGTCCTATAGAAGTGAATATACAATGTGTTTTTCACTGATGGTTGATAGGAGATGTTGTTTGGAAACCTTTATTTTTTTTCACGAGTGTGAAATCGCATAAAAACTGATTGCACCTGCGTGGGAAAAAACTGAAACACTGAACGCAATTGCAGACAAAACTGATTGAACTTGCTTGCTAAATGGTGCGAGTTTCACTGAAGGTATCCTGATACATATAAGGTCTCACGAATGATACGGCTTGTAAATCCATCTTTAGCATTCAACACTTCTACGTAAAATTACATAAGTAGTAATTATACATTTATTCTTAAAACCTAGGGGTTATCCAAGGCCTATGATGCCGCCCCCCCCCCCATGCCCGGACCCCTCACACAGGTACTTACCTCGCTCCCTGCTTCTGATGTCGGCAAGGCCGCCTCTGCATAACCCGCAATGCTAGAGATGCTTGTTCTTGTTGCTGCCTGCTATTGGCTTCCTCCCATTGCCGGATGTTTTCATCTGTGCAACGAGGAGATGCAGCAGCAGCCGTGCCAGCATCAGAAGCGGCGTGGGTGCTGGGGAGTGAGGTAAGTACTGTCTGTGTGAGGGGCCCGAGCATATGGAGGGGTATTATAGGTCTTGGATAACCCCTTTAATGAGGTAGTTCAGCAGAATCGAAACACAGTTCCATTGCCTACAAATGGTTATAAAAATAAATAAAAAGACCCTATACTCCCCGCCTCCTTTTGCTTCCGCTCCAGCGGTGCCTATTTACATGGCGCACTCCACTTCCTGCTCCTGTTCTCAACATGGCTGGGAATGTCGCTAAGCCAAATCACTGGCTACAAAGAACCTAGGGTACTGGCAGAAAGGAAGCAGTACGGAGTAAGCATAAGATTTTTTGTCATTTTTAACCATTTGCAGGCCATGGAACTGGTACTAGGCTGCTCACTCCTTTAATACTGATGGCCTATCCTCCCGAACAGCTGATCGGTCAGGGTCCGACATAGCACACTACCGCTGATGAGTAAGATAAGACATCAATATTAAAGGAGTGAACCATCTCTTTAATGTGACATATTCATTTCCATCACTTCCACACTGTACCCCAACAATAAGCTAATGACAGGGTATCCTGCTGCTGGAACCACTAGCGATCAACAGGGTAATCTGTGGTGGAGTCTAGTAGCAAATGTTCATTGCCTCAACAGGAGAAATGAAGCCTCACATAGTATATCCTGAAATCAATGACAGATCTGTATAATGTATGGACGTGCTGGGTCCTGCAGAGACAAACTATAGCCATCCTGCAACTTGGCTAATTCATGGAGGTCCTAAACAAAGGGTTCTCCATAAATAGCTCAGTTTGCCCTAACAGCCTATTTGAAATGTTTTTTTTTTCAACCACGTCTTCTTTAAAGAGGACCTTTCACCACTCCTGACATGCATGTTTTAATAGCTTCATGCATTCCCCATGTAATAACAGTTCTGGAGCATCTGTTCTTATGTCTGTATGTTGTGCCATTCCTTTCCCACTAGAAGTTCTGAATGAATTGCTATTTAGTAAGAGAACAGAGGGGCGGTAACAAGTTGGGGGGCGTGTATCGGCACAGTCTGAACATGGCAGCACTGATTGGCTAGAGTCAGTCTGTGCAGATACACCCCCAACTTGTTACCTCCCCTCTGTTCCCTTACTGAAGACTAATAGCAATTCATTCATAACTTCTAGTGCAAATAATAAAGGAATGGCACAACATAGAGACATAAGAATAGATGCTCCAGAATTGTTAGTACGTGGGGAATGCATGGAGCTATTAAAATAGGCATGTCAGGAGTGGTGAAAGGTCCTCTTTAATGTTTCCTCTTCCTACTGTCTACCTACTATAAGGACTAATGTTATATGGTCTTCAGAGGAAGAGCCATTGTAATCAGTAGATAATTTTAGATTTCATCTGCTCGTACTTTTCCTGAGGTCCGAGGAATGCAGTTAGGTAATAGAAAGATAATCAGATAAACCCCATGCCAAGCCTGTACAACTTCACAATCCAAGCATTCCAGTTCTTCTGTAATACGTTCTCAACAGACATATGTTCAACCCCATCAAAAAGGTAATTTCCTTACAAACACTCTCGGAGGAGGAAGCTGGACCAGAAGTTTCCTCTCTAGCAGACGTGCACGAATAATAATAATACTACACTTCATTGAGAAAGTCCAATACCATTGAACAATGCAAAAATTGTTCAGAATGTGACAAAATAGTTAAAAGTGTTAACATGCTATCCAAAACCCCCAACATGACAATCCAAACAACTTTCTTTTATACGTGCTGGAAAAATGTCCAATCCATGGAGGCCACCTTGCAACTTCCAGGGCTTAGAGTATCCACATGTTCCGATTACATTACTTAATAACCCAACATGAATACACATGGATAAAAGTACTGTTCCTGGTCATTACATGATGTTCATCCTGCATTTTTTACCCCATCAAGCCCAGGAGAGGAGAAGGACAAGAGTAGCAGTGGCGGCAATGATAGTAGTATTAACTATGGGAGGACTCAATCTGGCACTCCCTGGGCCATGCGGACACACTCTTGTTCCTTTGGGATACACCCTGGCTTTCAAGTTCTCCAGCTTGGTGGTATTTCGGGGTGTTCCTGACGTTAGTAGGTTTTGGAGCACGAGGCAAGATCTTGAATGGCGGGCAGACAATAAAATATTGCAGCACTGCAGGTGTTGATACATGAGAGGACGAGGCCAGTTTTGTGAAACAAATAGTTCTTTACTGGAGATAATGGTGGCCAAGTCTACATACACATACTCACAGCAGCTGTCACAGTATACGCGGATGGGCAAATCTTATACTGTATGTCTGACAGTTATGGCTGCAAACATGGAGGTGTAGACCAGGGCAGTTTCTAGGGAATTTTACATGGCTGGACAAACCCTTCTTAAAACAGAGTCCAGATGAGACCCCAAAATTTATAGACTTCCACACGAGACCCCAAAATTAATACAGACCTCCAGACAAGCAGAAGCACTTCAGGAATTAAAGGGAAAAAAATTATATTGAAGATGAACTCTAGTGGTGTCTGCAATTTCTGAGTGACAAAGGGATCAAAGTCATCAATCAATATGAACTATAATCCTGAAAAGACAGTGTTTTAAGGGTTAATGAATGCTCTCCCTTGGAAGCAGATCCTGAATTCCCTATGGCAATTCCATTTTGCTCCTACAAGTTTAACAGTCCTAATGTATTGTAGAAAAAAGAAAACAGACAAGCCTTTCTTTGTATTCCGCTTCTGTCTTGTGAATGCTGAAAAATGTTACAGTAAGATGAAGGATTCTAGGGAAAAGTGGAAGTAAAAGGAACACTTTCCTTTTCACTGTGTTCAGGAGAGGACTGGGAATTTAAAGTGGCCCTGGAAAAAAAAAAAGCTAAAAGTTGCCCCATGTTGTAGGTGGGTCCAAATTGACAGAATAGAGGACAAAAAGAAGTAGGCAGGGACAAGCGAAGTAGAGCAGCAGAACCAAATACTACAGGGCAGCACAAAATACTGCCGCCCTAACCACAGTATTCAACTGTATCACCGTCATGAGGACGGTAATACAATTGAGTTCAGGAGGCCCCTATGGCCGTTGAGCATCAGATCATTATGTACCTGGCCTGTGGCCATCAATAGGGCTTGAGTGGCCTCACCGGGAAATTTCCCTGTAGGTTCTATGGCCACTCTGTTCCCGACTGTATTATAGTAGTGCAGATTAGAAGGGATACTCCGTGTCGTAGATATACGCATGAGCCACAGAAACACAGGAATCAAATCAGACAATTGGGAAAAAGGTCTATTATAAACAATTGTCATAACCCAGGTCAACAAGGTGTACAGAAAGAGGCTGAATAAAGGGCATGGCAAGATGGGAAAAGGGGCCTGCTGGTGAAGACATGGAATGCTATGGGATTTTAAAGGGGTTGTCCCACGAAAAATATTATACAGTTTTCAAACCAGCATCTGGATCGGAATACTTTTGTAATTGCATGTAATTAAAAATTTTGCATAGCCACTGAGTTATTTAATAAATTGTATCTGTATAGCGCCAAGAGCTGTTTGTTCTTTTTCTTATTTCTTTGACCTGCTCACCGAGAAGGCCGCAGATTCTTCCACTGCCTCCTGAGCTGTGATAGGGAGAGCATGTACACGCCCCCTTAGCTGCAGTAAAAAAAAGACACTCCCCCTGAGCTTCAAGCCTGATACGAATCTAGCAAAGCAATGAATGTGGAGATCTCTTGATCTATGTGAGGTACAGGGCTGGTTCTAGCTTTGTTAGAGTTTATCAGGTACTATAGGATCTCTGATTTTCATTTTTTACATGATTCATGGGATAACCCCTTTAAGAGACTCCTGTTTAAAGGGGTATTCCCATCTCAGACACTAATGACTTATTGCCAGGATATGCCATCAATATCAGATAAGAGCAAGTCTCAGATGGGTGACCTACACCTATGTCCCCCCGAGGAGAAGGAAAGTGCACTGTACGTGTGCAGCCACCCTCTATTCACTGCTATGGGAGTGCTGGCTCAGCTATTTCTGACAGTCCTATGGCAGTGAATGAAAAGCATGCCAATCATGCGCGGAGTGCTCTCTTTCGTTTCGCGGATCCCATTCTGGAGACAGGACCTGTTCCTGTCTGACAGTGAAGGTCTATCCCAGTGATTTGCCATCAAATCTGAGATGGATATAACCCTGAGCTGACCCTATTGACTTCTATTGAATTCTAGGCATACATTCTCGTCACAGCCAGTGAATAGCGTCCATCAAAAAGTAGGACATGTCCCGTTCAATGGGACTATTTTTAATGGATGTTTAGAAAAGAGTGCACCCATCTAACAGCCATTAACTATGGGTGTACTAGGGAATTTCAGGGGTTAAAATTAAAAAATATAATAAATACCTCAGTCACTCACACTCACCAGAACACTCTTTCCTCTCTTGAGGCAGCATGACTTGTGCTCCCAGCGTGATGATCACGTTGGGAGAGCAGGTCCTGCTGCATGCAATAAGGAGCGAGTGTTCTGGCATGCACAAGTGGTTGAGGCAAGTATTTTTTTCAGCAGCTGGGACAGGGTTGAGGAAAAGCGGAGTGGAATAAGGCACAGATATATTCTTAATAAAAACCTGATACAGAGTGCTCTGGACCTCAGACTGTCCCGAATGTTCACCTTCCAATAAGACATATAAGTGAATGTCCTTGAGTAGCCCGGATAATGGCCGTCCACTAATTGTTCCCATCCAACTTCACAGAGCTTAAAGGGGTATTCCCATCTCAGACAATGGGGGCATATCGCTAGCATATGCCCCCATTGTCTTATAGGTGCGGGTCCCAGCACTGGGATCCGCACCTATATCGAGAACGGAGCAGGAAGCTCTGTGCCTGGATGACCCGGGGTTTCCTGGAGGACCCGGCTATTTTCGGCGGCCCCATAGAAATGAATGGAGGGCACATGCGCAGTGCACCCTCCTTCTCTTTTGGGGTCCCGTTCTCGATATAGGTGCGGATCCCATGAGATAACCCCTTTAAAGGAAATCTGTCACCACATAGCTAGCTATGAAACCATCTTACATGCCAGATGCTTGTCAATACAATTCTAACTGTGTTGGTCCTATTTCCATCAGTGGCCTCATTGTGGAAAACTTGGGCTTTGGATTTGATGCTAATTAGCCCCTGGGTGCAATGAGGATGGTGCCGTTGCACCTGGTTCCACCCAAGACTCTGCTCCTTTTCCTTCAAAGCGATGACCCAAAGCTTTGACTGACAAGGCTGGACAGTGAAGACATACTCACGCCTAGCCCTAAAGTCTCACAACTGCTCATTCGCTTGACTGTTCGCTTCACAGGCCCTATACAGAATCCATCAGGTGGCAAGCTTCTGTATTGTAGCCCCCTCATTTCACCCAGGGGCTAATTAGCATAAAAGGCCTAATTTTTCCACAATTTGGCCACTGATGGAAATAGGACCAACACCATTAGAATGTATTGACAACCGCACATCTGGCATGTAAGATGGTTTAATAGTGTGTTATATGGTGACCTGCAGAGAAGAATGGCAGAAAATCCCTAATTCCAGGTGTGCAAATCTTGTGGCATCATACTCAAGAAGACTGTAATCACTGCCAAAGGTCTGAATACTTATGCAATATTTTAGCTTCCTCTTCAATAAATTAGCAAGGACTTAGACCATTCTGTTTTTACTTTGCCATTGTGGGATATTAAGTGCAGAACGATTGGGAAGATTTTTTTTTCTTACTTTAGCACATAATTGCATAAAACATGAAAAAAAGGAAAAGTGAAAGGGTCTGAAGACTTTCCGAATGCATGATAAAGCATGAGCGCTACTCGCAGAAATACACACACTTACACACTTGGCATGCTATCAATGAGGTTATAATTGGTTGTCTAAGGAATGTTCCGTCACACGGAATGTACTTGTGCACTTAAATCATCAAGATCTGCTGCTGGCAGCTCTCTTTGCAATTGCTAAGCAATGACATCCCAGATGTGCTCAATGTGAGACAAGCCCAGAGATGGGTCAGGCCATGGTAGCATGTTTAGGCCATACAGGCTGCTACCCATTGTGTTTCGTCATAAAATTACCATGGCATCAACCTGTAGTTCTGAGCCTTTGTTAGGTCGAGCATGCTCAGTGTGTTGCTATCAGTTCTCTAGCTCAGTGATTTTCAACCAGTGTGCCTCCAGCTGTTGCAAAACTACAACTCCCACCATGCCCTTCTGTAGGCTGATAGCTGTAGGCTGCCTGGGCATGATGGGAGTTGTAGTTTTGCAACAGCTGGAGGCACACTGGTTGAAAATCACTGCTCTTGCTAAATGTTAGTGTTCTGCTGATTACTGAGTAGAGGGGGCGTGGCCAGACTGTATACCAGGCAGCCAATCAATAAACATCAACACTCACAGCAGGAAAGCTAAGGATTGTGGGGATTGTAGTTTTGTGAGGTAAGATCAGGAGCCATGATGCTCTCAGTGTGCTGCAGGCTCACACAGGAGCTAGACAAATGGATTACAAGGTAAAATGAAATGTTGGTTATACGTATAGGTATGGGTTCTGGTTGGGTCACAGCTTGCAGCCTTACAGCAGTTTTTCAAAAAAGTTACTTTACAGGAATACCCCTTTAACTCTTGTCCTGTCCCTAGCTGAAACCTATGTTTGTCAAGTAATTAAAGGGGTTTTCCTATTCTTTAATAATCATGACCTATCCTCACGATAGGTCATCAGTATCTGAATGGTGGGGTCAGACACCTGGGACCCCTGCCAATAAGTTGTTTGAGAAGGCAGCAGAGAAGGCGATAGTGCTGCGGCCTTCTCCCAGTTTTATCTAGGCCAGTGATGACACATTCATAGTCATGTGGCCTAGGCGCAGCTCAGCCCCATAGACATGGATGGGCTGAGCGCGATACCAAGCACAGCCACTATACTATGTACGATACTATTCTTGGTGAGCACGGAGAACACCACAACACTTACAGAAGCACCGGTGCCTTCTCAAACAGCTGATCAGCGGGGGTCCCAGTTGTCGGACCCCCACCTTTCAGATACTACTACTATAAGCTATTGTCTCACTAAACTATCTGTACTCCGTATCACGGCAATGTATAACCCCAGAAAACACATGCATTTTCTGGTCGGCATTTTCTAGCGCCTATGAAACTTGTTGGTATAGTTCCTCCTGATTGGATGAAGCTCACTGCAAGGTACGTACTATAGGCAAGCTCGCTGGCCAGGCTGCAGTCGGGGGTCATTTGAGCCTCCATCTACCCTGCCCCGCTGTCTTCTAATCTGAAAAATAGCAGGTATCATCTTGAGCGATTCAAATCACAAAAGTTTCGGATTTGCTAGAATACAACTGTAATAAGACTCACTTAGGATCAATTCACTCGTCTCCAGCTGCCTTAGAGACTAAATTTTAAGCCAGAATTGTGGTGCAATTTTTGCACAAAATGTCACATTATTAAGCCACATTCCTTTCCCGTAAATCCACGCCTTTTCCAGTAAGCCACGGCCCTTTGTCGAGCTAGGTGTGGAGGATTTTTCAAGAACTAGATGAAACTAACTACACCAAAGTTGCGCTGTGGGACATCATATGTTATATTCAATGTTGCCATTACAAAGTAAAACTCATCTTGCAAAAACAAGCCCTCATATGGCTATTTGAGCGGAAAAGGGAAGGGGTTAAGTGCACCCAATCCGGCTCTTTAGGTTACCCGGATGAGTAACGTTTTGACCTGTGTACAATATATCGTAAATGAAAATGAAAAGGGACAGTTGACACTAATACAACAAGGATTGTATCAGTAATATTACTTAGAAATACCAAGAAGGTGACGAGCCGTTTCCTCCAAGGTCAGCAGGAGCTGACGCTGGTTGTAGATCATATGCCATCAAACCGCAGCCCTGTCAGCAGTCGCTGTGCTCTGATTTCTCTTGACCGATCGAAGTATTTTCAATTAGAGGAGGCAGGGAAAACAGGACCACTGCAGCTAAAAATAACAGGCATGGGCTTATTAAATGGCTTTGCCTGCCAAAGAGCATATTGATTTGGAGAAAGGCTTCCATTAGCGATGTCAGGGAAAATGCATCTGATGTTCTCATGTCTATATTGTTCCAGCGCTCAGCCCTCCTGAAACCAAAGTAACGCACCCGCCAAATGGCAGAAAGCAGCAGCCTGGCACAGGTTCGCTATACACGTAAGATAACGGTCGATCAAACTCTTGTTCGGGTGACAGCTATCCCTCCGATTCTCCCATACATATGCACGCTCGGCAATCAGTTGAAGAATAACACTCAGCATCTCCCAGCAACCATCAGTGATAAACACATCGGGAGTCATTTATTATGCAGAAAAACGGCTATATTAGGTGTATTTCTGGCGTAGATTGCAGCGCAATGGTTAGATAATTGGGGGTCAATTGCAGCAAGCCTCAGAGGATCAGGAGGAGAGGATGGGAGTGATAGTGTATCTGGCTGCAATAATTAATTATTCACAGAGTTGTGGAAAATCAACAAGTCATTCTTTACTAAAATGAAAAATGAGAGCTGTAGTACATCCAATATCAAGGCAAAGTTCCAAATAATTGACAGTGCAGTCGTTCCCCAATCGCTGAATTTAGGCAAATAGCAACAATCATAATAATAGGAGTAGTAGTAGAAGTATGAAAGGTGCCCATAACTGTTATTCCATCCACAAGCAGCAAAGTCTATAGCGACAACTAGCAAATACTCGCTAACCCACATGGCCTTGTGATCCTAGACCAGGGTTGCACAACCTTTTCTGGTTGGGGGCCACATTGTCAGACTGAAAGAATCCCAAGGGCCGAAAATAAAAGTTAAATGAGTATTACACTCACCGGTAATCCGGTTTCCTGGAAGTCTCCATGACAGCACATCCTGAGACTGTCTCTCCTCTGATAGGACAGGAAAAAACACAGAGAGGTTTAAATTCCCTCCCCTTCCCTCCACCACCAGTGTATTTTTAACGAACACCAGAGTGAAAGGAATATAATTCCTACTATATACACGAAGGAACAAAATAAAAAAGGGGGCGGGACGTATGTGCTGTCATGGAGACTTCCAGGAAACCGGATTACCGGTGAGTGCAATACTCATTTCCCCAGTCGTCTCCATGACAGCACATCCTGAGAATTAACAACGAAGAAATCACTAGGGAGGGACTACAGCACAAAGGACTTTACGTCCAAAGGCCATATCCTCACCCGAGAAGACATCCACTTTGTAGTGCTTAGTGAAGGTGTGGATTGTCTTCCAGGTTGCCGCCCTACATATCTGCTGTAGGGAGGCCT
Organism: Rhinella marina; assembly: GCA_900303285.1. Lineage (NCBI taxonomy): Eukaryota > Metazoa > Chordata > Amphibia > Anura > Bufonidae > Rhinella > Rhinella marina. Next base: position 115,015 of record ONZH01002139.1, on the reverse strand, counting down.
CGGACTTCTGGGCCCAGGAAGCTGCCAAGGCCCTAGTAGAGTGAGCCCTGAGAGAAGCAGGGGCTTCTTTCCAGCGGCTTTGTAAGCCTCGGTGATCGCCAGTCTGATCCACCGAGAAATGGAGCTTTTGGCGGCCTTCTTCCCTTTATTGGGGCCGCAAAATTGGACAAAAAGGTTATTGTCCTTCCGCCAGTCCTTGGTGACCTCGATATAATGAAGTACGGAACGTCTCACGTCCAGGTTGTGGTAAGATTCTTCTTGGGCATTCCTCGGATTGGAGCAGAAGGATGGTATTATAATGTCCTGGGACCTATGGAAGGACGAGACCACCTTGGGTAAGAAGCTGGGGTCTAGTTTGAAGATTAGCTTCTCATCCAAGATTCTTAGGAAGGGCTCTTGAATTGAAAGTGCCTGTAGTTCGCAGACTCTCCTTGCAGACGATATAGCAACCAGGAAGATGGTCTTAAATGTCAGCCACCTGAGAGACAAGGAGGTAAGAGGCTCGAAGGGGTGAGCCGTAAGGGCCTGCAGCACGGTATTTAAACTCCATGGGGCCACTAAGTTCCTTACTCTGGGTCTTATTCTGTCGGCCGCCTTCAGAAATCTGGACACCCACGGGACCTCAGTGAGGCTAGAATTGTAGAGCGCCCCAAGCGCCGAGACCTGGACCCTAAGGGTATTAGGTGCCAACCCCAGATCTAAGCCGCTCTGTAAGAACTCCAAGATCAGAGGGATATCCGGAGACGTCTGGCTAAACCTATCTCCGCACCAAGAAGCGAACTTTTTCCATACCTTTAGGTACGCGCTGGATGTATTTGACTTCCGGCTAAGAAGTAGGGTGTTAACCACCCTCTGAGATAGTCCTAACCTAAGCAGGATGGATTCTTCAGAAACCAAGCAGACAGGTGTAGGATTCCGATCTGAGGATGAGACACTGGGCCCTGGGTTAGAAGGTCCGGGGATGCAGGGAGCATCATTGGGTCCTCCTTGCTTAGGGATCTTAGTAGACCGAACCAGCTCCTCCTGGGCCAGTAGGGGACCACCAGAATCATACTGCATGCTTCTGAGTGGAATTTCTGTAGGACCCTCGGGATGAGGGGGAATGGAGGGAAGGCATACACCAGCTTGTCCCTCCACTGTTGGCTGAAGGCATCTACCGCTGTCGGGTAATCTGCTGGGTTCAGGGAAAAAAATCTCGGGATCTTGCGATTTTTTCTGGAAGCGAACAGGTCCAGGGAGGGGGATCCCCATCTCGCCATGATGGCCTGGAAGGCTTCCCGAGAGAGAGACCATTCTCCCGGGTCTATTTTCTGCCTGCTGAGGTAGTCCGCCTCTCGATTTAGGACCCCTCTGAGATGTGCGGCTGACAATGACCTCAGATTCGCCTCTGCCCAGCCGAAGATCTGGGAGGCTAGGCCTTGGAGGGGACTGTGTCTGGTTCCCCCTTGGTGACGGATGAACGCCACCGCTGTTGCATTGTCTGAATAAACCAGAACATGTTGGTTCTTTATCTGGTTCCGAGACGCCTGTAGAGCTTCCCAGATGGCCCTTAACTCCCTGTAGTTGGATGATTGCTTCACTACAGCTGAGGTCCACCTTCCCTGGAACATTTTTCCCTCTCCGTGAGCACCCCAACCCCAGGAGCTTGCGTCCGTCGTCAGGGAAGCAAATGGTCTTGGATCCCAAAATACGCCGTTTAGAAGATTTTGGGTCTTCAGCCACCAGTCTAGGGATTTCTTTACTGACTGGGGTAAGGCGATCTTCCGGTCTAAAGTAAGCTGAGATCCGTTCCAGACTGTGAGAATGAGGTTCTGCAGGGGTCTCATGCGAGCCTGGGCCCAGGCGACTGCCGGGATGCAGGAGGATAGGAATCCCAGGATTTTCATCCCTTCTCTTATAGAACATTTTGATTTTCCCTGGAAACGTCGAATGTTCTCCCTGAGATTCTGAATCTTCTGGGGCGGAAGAAAGGATCTCTGGAGATGGGCATCCAGTAGAATACCCAGGAAAATCCTCCTGTACTCTGGACGAAGGTTTGATTTCTCCCAGTTTATGACCCAGCCCAGAGATTGAAAATGGGAGATCACGGTCTGCAGATGAGACTGTAGGGATGGCTTGTCGTCCGCTATGATTAGGAGGTCGTCCAGGTAAGGGACGATCTGGATTCCCTGCTGCCTGAGGGTCGTGACCACCTCTGCTACTACCTTGGTGAACACCCTGGGGGCAGAAGATATCCCAAAGGGTAGACTTTTGAATTGGAAATGCCGGGTCTGATGTTTTAGTCGGGCAGCGAACCGCAAGAGGCCTCTGGACTGTGGGTGTATTGGTATGTGGAAGTAGGCGTCCCTTAGATCTAGGGTGGCCATCACCGCGTCCTTCCGGATAAGCTTTACAGCCCCCCGGATAGTCTCCATCTTGAAAGCCTGGTAAACTATGAACCTGTTTAAGGGCTTTAAGTTTATGATAGTTCTTAGTTTTCCGTTCGCTTTTTTTATCATAAACAGTTTTGAGTAATGACCTCTGCCGTGTTGAGATAGGGGAACTGGCTCTATAGCCCCTAACTGAAGCAGATCTAGGATGCTGCGTTCTAATGCTGGTTGTCGGGTTCGGGGAAGAATAGTTACCACGTATCTTTCCGGGGGAGGGGAAAGTAACTCTATTTGGTAGCCCGATCTTATGATGCTTAGTACCCACGGGTCTGTGGATACTTGCTCCCAGATGTGGATAAAGGAGCTGAGTCTCCCCCCAACCCGAACGCCGTCATTGCTTTTGCGTGGAGGTAGAGTCTCCTCTATTGGGGTTAAATAGGAAACCTCTAGATCTGCCCCCTTTAGTATAGCTCCACCTCCCTGACTTCCCCTTGCCTCTCTTGTCTTCGCTCTGAGATGGTTGTCTGCCACGAAAAAAACGAGAGCTGTGGCGACTTCTACTTTCTGGGAAGCCTTTCTTTTTATCGGTTGCGTACTCAAGTATTTTGTCCAGGTCTGGGCCAAAAACGTACTGACCGTGGAAAGGTAGAGATATCAATTTGTTCTTGGACGCGGAGTCACCGGACCATGCTTTCAGCCAGAGGACTCTCCTGATAGTATTGGAGAGAACCGCCGTACGGGCAGATAGACGGACGGACTCTGCCGAGGCGTCTGCAAGGAAGCATGTGGCCATCCTGAGTAAGGGCAGACTTTCCAAGATCTGGTCTCTTGGCGTTTTATTGATTATGTGGCGCTCTAGTTGTTCAAGCCAGATGTTGAGGGTACGGGCGACCGAGGTCGCTGCTACCCCTGGTTTCAGGAGCGCCGCCGTAGCCTCCCAAGATCTCTTAAGTAGGCTTTCCGCCTTCCTGTCAAGGGGGTCACTAAGTTGGGCAGAATCTTCAAAGGGAAGTATAGTGCGCTTAGCAACCTTGGCGACGGGGGCATCCACCTTGGGAACTGTTTCCCAGTCTGCGCAGTCTTCCTCCAGGAAGGGATAACGCCTTTTTATACCCCTAGGGATGAAAGAACCTTTTTCAGGTTTTTGCCATTCCATTTTAATCAATTTTTGAACATTGTCTGGAACGGGAAAAACAGATCTTGGCCTCTCCCCCAGACCCCCGAAGATCTCCTCCTGAACCGATCTCGGTTTTCTGGGAATTTCCATACGGATCGTGGCTCTGATGGCTTTAATTAATTCCTCTAAGTCATCTGGATTGAACAGGAATCTTTTATATTCGTTATCTTCCTCTGAATCAGCTATTTGAGAAAGGTCTGAATCTGATCGGACAGGGGCATCCGAGTCTGCATCCGTATCTACGGCCAGAGGTTCTCTAGAAGACTGCGGGGGAGGGCGTCTGGGGGAGAGGGAGGACATTGCGGACTGCACCTCCTGCTTGACCAGAGTCCTAATGTCTTCTAGAAAGGTGGATGATTCACCCTTAATAACATCTGCGGTGCATTCTTTGCAAAGGGGTTTTGATCCGGAGGGGGATAACCGCTTTGCACAGACCCCACACTTCCTAGACTTAGGTCTAGTGGATGAAGATGACTCTTTTTCTCCCTGAAAAACCGAGGGAGAGAAGAGTCAGCCGCCAGCAGAACACGGGGGTAGCATAGGTGCCTGGAGTCAGGCTACTCACGGTTCCCTGCATAGGGGCTGGCTCTGGTCCTGAGCCTGGGGTAGCTGGGGCACTCATTTCTTCAGTGGTCCCTTCCCCTGGAGGCAGCTGATGGGCTGCTGCCGCTGGTGCCTTCCTCGATCTTCAAAATACGGCTGAGGCCGGATAGAAGTCTTCTGCTCCTCTCCAGGAGCTGTAGGCACGTGGAGGACGCCATAGTGTGCGGTGGCGTCCTTTATGCGGCCCCACTTCCGGGTTTGGGCGCCGGGAGTGACGTCACGACGCGCGCCGACGTCTGACGTCATCACCCCGGCGACCGGAGGGAATCGCGTCATAGCGTCGCTCCGGCCGCCCATTTCCCTGGTCTTAGGCCCAGACTTGGCTGCCGGCACAGGGAAGACTGCCGGGGGCCCTCCAATCTCGGACCCCGGGCGCAGGCTGTCTGAAGGAGAAGGGGAGAGCCCACTGTGGATCCCGATCCCCGCCTGCTGTACTGCACAGGTAAGTGTGCAAGAAGGAAATAAAAAAAAAAATAAAAAAGTACTGCCAGAAAACCCCCAAGGGGTCTCCCAGCACCTCTCTGGATCTTCCTTCCTCTGGCAGGACAGGAAAAAACACTGGTGGTGGAGGGAAGGGGAGGGAATTTAAACCTCTCTGTGTTTTTTCCTGTCCTATCAGAGGAGAGACAGTCTCAGGATGTGCTGTCATGGAGACGACTGGGGAAAGGGGTATTACCAACTGATATACTGTGTTTATGGCATATTGTACATAAAGTATATACTATAAGTGTCATGGTTACACCTCCAGGATTCCCATCTAATGGGAGAATACATGAAAAATGCATGGTGAGCAGCCACAAGACATAGACATACATGTCTGTCACCAGATGGTTGGGGCCACACAGAATGATATTGAGGGCCGCATGTGGCCCCCGGGCCGCAGGTTGTGCACCCCTGTCCTAGACAGACTATGGATATCTTTTCCTCCTCCCCAAGGGATTTTCTACTTACTGGGAATGATGTTCCTCCTGGAGAAATAGTCTCCTTGCCTCCGGCTTCACACAGACTCACAAGTATCTGCTTCTCTCACAAGCAAAGCCCAGAGTGAACTAGCATCTGCCCCAAATGGCAGGTAGAGCTAAACTAAAGTGGCTGATTCAATACTAACTAGAAAGCTCCTACCTCAGAGGGGAAAGCTAGTTCCCTCTGCTGAGTCAGGGCATAATTAAGTAAACAGTGCCACCTATAGACAGCTTTTAGGAATACATACAAAGCATTAATTTTTTTTTTGTAATGTACTAAATTAACACATTGTTGAGCCCCGGTTTTAGGGTAGTGCACAATCATGACTATTTAAAGGAATGTCATAACTTGGAATGTCTTAACAATGGAAATGAGGCCTTCTTCTACCTACAGGTCAGCATGCAGCAGTATTTTTACAGTAGAATGGCGGCGGTTATGCTGGAAACCTGCTGGATCTCCATCAGATCCCATTATAGTGAATAGGGATCTGGCAGTGTCCAGCCATGTCCAACTATACTCGATACGGCAACTCCAGTAGTCTGCTTCCCTGCCGGAACAGACTACCAGATTTACCTACGGCAGATGTGAACCTACCCTAAACCACATGTTTTGTCAAGGTCCAGAACAGACCTTAGTCAGCGCTCACCTCAGTGTCAACATCTATATTTTTTGTTAATTTATTTGGCAACATATTCCACAGAAAAATATCTGAATGCTGCTCAGCCAATAACCCACCTTAACCAGTGACTGGCAGAGTGGCATTCCTAGCCATTTTGGGAAAGGACCATGACCCTCACACCATTGGAACAGTAGCAGTGGGGGATTGGGGAGGGATTGGAGAGGTGAATATAGCAATCTCTTTAACTTACAATAATTTGTCCAGTGACTTTATTAGTTCAGGGCCAACTAAAATCTCTATCGTAAAAAAGTTTTTAAAGCAAGTTCTGGTACTCACCCTTCCCTAGGTGCTGATTACGTCTTTCCACAGGTACACAATTTAGTCACCTAAAATAGAAAAAAAAAATACATATATAAAATTTGAAAGTAGTTTAAAGCAGTTTCACTGTTAGGACATGTAAATGGCTGATGTAAAATTACTATCAGCATCAGTTCAGATTTGCTGTGCTTCTCTTGTCAACCCATCACCACTGTATGTCTGGAGAGAATACAGGCTGCTGCTGATTATGCAGTACTCTGAGAAACGGTACTTGCAAATTTTTTTTTTTTTTTGCGTAATTTTATTTAAAGGCTTTGTACACCTTCGTGGGATTTTTTTATGATTTTACTTATTTTGGGCTAAAAATATTTTTTTTTCAGTTGTTATTAAAAATGTTCAGCTGTTCAGTATGTTTTCAAGCTGCCATGTTCTGTTTTCTTTGAATCCTGTCAGCTGATGGCTCATGTGTGGCTCTTACTTATGATCTCCTGACCTTATAAACACTCATTATAGCTCAACTCTTATCAAACTGATATAAATATGGCTTAAATAAGTGTTCATGAGGTCAAAAGAGCAAAGATAAGAGAACAGAAACAAATGAACATTTTTAATAAAGACCAATTGAAAAAAATGATTTTTAGCCCAAAATGAGGAAAATGCAAGGGTATGTAACCTGATGCCTCAGTGAGCTGATAAACAGTATTGTCTCTACCTGTGATTTGGGAGTGAAAGATCTGTTCTGGATGCTGGGGGGGGAGAAGGAGTAGATCATATGGACAGACAGAGGCATTTTAACTAATAAAATACAGTATATTACAAAGTTACTTAAATTTACTTACACTCTTAATTACTTTTTCATACAATGTCTGAGTAGATGTCAATGATGAGAGACAATAAACTTTTTTTTTTTAATAAAGTAAACACAAACTTGCTATATTAGGGGTGGGCCCATCAGGAGGATTCTAATAGGTCATGATTATATATATAAAAAAAAAGAAAAATAAAAAAAACTGCATCACCCAATACATGTACAACACAAGCTTCATTAGGTACTGTAGTAACCTGACATCATAATAAATCACTAAAAGGGAAAAAAAGTGTTATTCTCAGAAAACTCCTTTACATGGTTTTAAAAAGGATAATTTATCAGTGTCTAAAATAACAGATTAACAGATATTTCCATCTATATGCAATGCACCCTACTTAGGTAAAGGAAGTCCCCTCCCTGTGTATGTGCGTTTATGAATACTTATGTGCATATATGAAGGTGTATATATATATAGAACATGCGTGTGTATTTGTGTACATGCCACACGTGTATCAATGTCTCCAGGGTGTGAGATGGGAAGTGTGGCTGGGAAGCCCATTCCTTCCTCCCGGCCCCTCCTGTTATTCCCTAGTGACTTCTTGTGCTTCCTGAGGTGGGCAGCGTTAACCCTTTCCTTTTAAGTGGGGGCAGTGAACAACAGTTAAAGAAGCGTAGGGTTGGATATTGAGAGGCGAGCTCGGAAGATAATCCTGCTATTAAATTAGGAGCAGTAAAGATCAAGGTCAATACACAGATAGCATTATATACTGCAATATACTGTACATTATTAGAAATGTGGACAACTTTTTGCTCAGTTCAATGTGTGCTTGCCTCCTTTATGGATGTACTTCATGAAAACATGTATGCATACCTCCCACCTGTCCCGGATCCAGCAGGACAGTCAGGGTCCCGGAACGGTGGAGGTATGTCCTGATTTCAACTGTATCTGCGTCCTGAGGAACAGCAAATGCAATAGTGAAGCACGGAGCTGTCCACTCCTTGTGTGCAATCTGGTGATGTCATCACACTTGCTGAGCTGTAGGGAATCAGCCTGTGGTCTCTACGGTCCAGCTCAGCAGGTGCAATGATGTCACCACATCGCACCTGCTGCTAGAGAGAGCAGGATGTGCTCCGGTCATTGGGGAAATAGTACTTGGTATTACTTTTTTAAATGTTATTAACACTACAGGTGTAGCACTACCATAAGGAAGAAGTAAGGGAGCACAACTACTGTTAATGTGGGTACTAAAGGGGGCATAACTACTGTAAATTGGGCACGAGCATATGAGAAGGCACTGGGACATATGTTCTAAACCTGCAGATGGTGTGAGCTTAGACAGCCTGTATAGCCACGCACAAAAATTTATAACAGGCTGGATGATAAATTAGGTGCAGGGACAGATACCTTTGTTTAACTGTATGCTAACTATTGGTTGGCTTACTTTGCTATAAAATTTTATGCCAGAATTGTGGCACAATTTTGACATAAAATATCCCATCATAGGCCACACCTTTTTTCCAGGTCTAGTCACGCTAACATTGGTGAATATGGGCCATTGTTTTCAAGAAAACCCTTTTTACTATAAGTAGCCGTTTCGCCCTTGGCAGAAGATGTTTCTCAATGAGAATGCATCATATGGGGAGCGGGGGGGAAACAGTTGCAAGACCTCCAGCAGGATCCTCAGGACTGTTACTTATGAATCTGTGCTGTGGTAGCCCATTCTAATGTTAAAGGGAGTCTTTCAACTGTTTTCCTGCAGAATAAAAGTGCTTTTCCTGGACATGTAATACAGACACACAGTGCACACAGGTATGTCTGGGATGTGACATGTAATACACACACACAGTGCACACAGGTATGTCTGGGATGTGACATGTAATACACACACAGTGCACACAGGTATGTCTGGGATGTGACATGTAATACAGACACAAAGTGCACACAGGTATGTCTGGGATGTGACATGTAATACAGACACACAGTGCACACAGGTATGTCTGGGATGTGACATGTAATACAGACACACAGTGCACACAGGTATGTCTGGGATGTGACATGTAATACACACAGTGCACACAGGTATGTCTGGGATATGACATGTAATACAGACACACAGTGCACACAGGTATGTCTGGGATGTGACATGTAATACAGACACACAGTGCACACAGGTATGTCTGGGATGTGACATGTAATACACACACACACACACAGTGCACACAGGTATGTCTGGGATGTGACATGTAATACAGACACACAGTGCACACAGGTATGTCTGGGATGTGACATGTAATACACACACACAGTGCACACAGGTATGTCTGGGATGTGACATGTAATACACACACACAGTGCACACAGGTATATCTGGAATGTGACATGTAATACAGACACACAGTGCACACAGGTATGTCTGGGATGTGACATGTAATACAGACACACAGTGCACACAGGTATGTCTGGGATGTGACATGTAATACAGACACACAGTGCACACAGGTATGTCTGGGATGTGACATGTAATACAGACACACAGTGCACACAGGTATGTCTGGGATGTGACATGTAATACAGACACACAGTGCACACAGGTATGTCTGGGATATGACATGTAATACAGACACACAGTGCACACAGGTATGTCTGGGATGTGACATGTAATACAGACACACAGTGCACACAGGTATGTCTGGGATGTGACATGTAATACACACACACAGTGCACACAGGTATGTCTGGGATGTGACATGTAATACAGACACAGAGTGCACATAGGTATGTCTGGGATGTGACATGTAATACACACACACACAGTGCACACAGGTATGTCTGGGATATGACATGTAATACACACACACAGTGCACACAGGTATGTCTGGGATGTGACACGTAATACAGACACACAGTGCACACAGGTATGTCTGGGATGTGACACGTAATACAGACACACAGTGCACACAGGTATATCTGGGATGTGTCTGCAATCTTCTGTGGGGCACTGCTTAGTTATATAGATGAAAATGAGGTGACAGACTCCCTTTAATATTTGGCCATTTACTTGACTGTGCTCATACCTTCAAAGACCCTCCAAATAATTTCAAAGAAAGGAAAGAGGGAGAAAGTTTTTTTTACTCTGAACCACACTCCTAATGCCACCCCAAAGTTTACATACAACGGCCCATATTCACCATTGTGGCTGTGCCTGATTTCTGATGTAATCTGAGCCAAAAAAAATTGTCACATCTTATTTTAGACCTTAGCAAATAAAAAAAAAAATTGAACCTGGTCCACCAAGTGGGAATTGCTTAGTAGGAAAGCGCTGTAAAGTACACCAACCAGTAGGTGGTATTAGACAAAAGGTTTCTATCTGTACACCAAATTCTTCCAGCCTCACTGTGATAAATTCGGCACTTTAGACATAGGCCTATGCACAGGGCAATGATCAGGACTGAACCATTAGTTCCCAATCATGAAATATTCCACTCTGTATGGGGCGCATCTGTAAGGAGGCAAAGAGAGCTGCTCGCCTCAGGTGGCATCACCTACTGGGAGAGGTGGCACTGGTGTTAACAGTGAAGAATAGGCCCATGAAGTGCACTTCTCAACAGCAAAGAGCGGGCAATTTCTTGGGCTGGTTCTCTTGCTCTGCAGGGGGTCTACTAGAGGAGAGGTCAGCTCCAGGCAAAAGTAAGGCACATCCAAGAACTATCTTAAGGCCTCATGCACAATACTGATACTGGAGGTTTGCAAAATACGGACAGCGGAGATGTACATCCTGCAATTTCCTCCGTCCCCATTGCCAAAATGCCTGCATGTCCGCAAAACAGACAAAAATAGGACATGTTCTCTGTTTTGCATGCGGACATACTGATGCAGACAGTACACTATGTGCAGTCTGCATTTTTTGCACCCCCGTTGAAATGAATGGGTTGGCATCCAATGCACAAAATATACAAATCGGATGTGAGGGAAAGAAAATATGGTTTGGTTAAGAAGACGTAAGAAAGGGCTCAAAACGTCCTGGGCTCCTCTTCCAGTTACATACTGTATGTGCTTCCTGGTGCTGCCCACAATTTCTGATTAAACAACTGCCTCGTCCTCCTCTGTTGTACAAGACATGCCGCTTCTGAAGAAGAATGCCAAAAGCTACTGAAGTCGCATTACCACAATGAGAAGGCACTGGAATTGCTCCACACAAAGACAAACTCTACCTTCTGCTAATTTCCCTTGTGCTCCATTCCATTCTTTCCTTTCATGCAGCCTAAGGAGCCATTGGTTCACAGATCCCAGTGATTGATGAGTAGTAAGGTGAATGAAAGCAGTAATGGCTTCCCCTGCCTGACCTGCTCTCTGGTCCAGCTGCTGATGGCTTGTAATGTCTGAGCTAAAAACTGAACGCAGGAGAATGAAAGCAAATCTGGAGCAATGGCATCACTGTGTATGGTGGATACTGCAGAATAAATATAGAATTGTGTGAATGGTGAATACAGCAGAAAGCCAGCGGCTATGGAGCCCGCTGCACGCACGAGCAGGCGCCATGCTTAAAGACACGACTTTCGCTATAAATGTACGGCGGTGGCCACAAAGATCATCGCCGACGAGTGTTCGTAGTAACGCTTGTTACGAATGATCTGGCAGTGTAATACTGTCACCGATTACCTGATGAACAAGCAAGCTCGTTCATCGGACAATCCCAATCTTTCAACAGATTTAAGAATCATTGTTGCCGTCTAATCACAATCTGCACTTCCTGTTGCTGTATCCAGTCAAACCCATGATGTACCTCTCCCTTCTCCATCACTGCTCCTGCACCACCCCGAATAAAGCCAAGCTAGTTTATAGCTCCTCCCACCCAGCTAATTAAATAGACACTCCCCTATCACTGCCCCGCCCATAACATCACAGGAGGTAAGAAAGAGCTGCATGGACATGGTCATGTGACTAGAGTCCAGAATGGAAGATAGGAGCAATAAAAGGTAAAAGAAATATATCACAGAATTACAGCTACTTTCATAAATTACTATTTTAAAGGATATTGATGCAAAATGGAAAGCTCCTTTAAGCTGTTTTTACATGGGCCAAGGATCGAAGCAAATATCAGGGGTCATCATTTCCGATAATTGCCCCATCTAAATGTGCCACTGATCCCGAGACAAACAAGCAAAACTCTTCTCAGTGATCATATCTTTTATGTGGCATATGAAATCGTTTTCCAGCATCAAATTGCCCCTGGGTAAACAGTGATCTGCAGCCTGCAAACAATGAAAACTTATGGAGACGAACGATCACAGTGGTGATCAGTTGTCCCCATACAGAGATGATGACTGTTGCATATGAATACAGCTAACATCTATGCTGAATGATCAGGCAATGATCAGGAACAAACGGTTCATTTCCAATCATTGCCTATGCATTTACTCACGTAGAAGAGCAGTGAGAAAATCTCACAGACAATGAAAGTATAGAGCTATGATATCACCCTTTTTTTTTTTAAGGGGCACATCAGCAACAGCCCCTGTTTAATGGTGCAGCGAGGCCATTACCAATGAAGGAGGACTATAAAGTATGGTCTTCATTATTAAATGAAAGGCAGCTGCAAGCTAATTGGCCGTGTAGTCCTTGGCCGCAACCCGCCCACAGCACGTGGCCATATCCTAAGGCAGTGTAGCCTGGGTATACCCGATTTATAGCGAGTCGTGACGAGTTCATTAGGACCAAATCAAATTTCTTGCCAAACTTTGCAAAGTTACTGAATCCAATTTTTCAAAACGTCCCTCATCTCTAGTCACCATCATGTAATAAATTATGATAAACGTATACAGTAAAAGGAGAGAAAAGCCTGTAAACTGGAAGAACCGACGGCATTGTAAACTAGGTACGTCAGGCAGTTTGCAAACACAAGGAGTTGGCGAGCCGGAGGGTATAGCTTCCTCTGCCAGCTTCCTTCTAGTTTGATGTCAAAAGACTTTGGATATGTAACAGGGATACCGGTAAAGACATAGATTGCTTAACACTTCCCCTCATAGTAGCCCTAGAAGTAATTTCTCAAAAACAGCAGCGCACTGTTAGATGACAGCACTATGTGGAAGCCTGTGCCATCAATGACACAGTAATGCCTCCCATACATCTTCAATGCCCGTCATCTGTGTCATCATTCAGTGCCACCTCTCCCGTCTCCCCATACACACAAACGCTCGTCCAAGAGTATCAGTGTTTTTAATGGGGGGGGAATGGAGAAAGCTACTGCCACATACCTCTGACTTCCTTACACAGGCTGACAATGTCCAATCCGTGTCAAGGCGACCATATACTTTAGATACTATAGCTGTCCGCTGATTGCTCATTCAGCCGACAGCTATGGCTTCCAAAAATACCGTGTTTAGTTGACACTAATCTAGGTCATCAATATCAGATCGGCGGGGGTCCAACACCCGGCACCCCTGCCGATCAGCTGTTTGAAGAGGAGGCGCTCGCCCTACCAGCGCTGCCTCCTCTTCATTGTTTACATCCTAGCCGTAACATGGGTAGCGGTGAGCAGGTGTAATTACACCTAACCGCCCTATTCATTTCAGTGGGAAGGATCGCTCCCATAGACTTGTATGGCCTTGGGAGCCAACATACTGTAAAAGGGGCCAATGCTGTATTCTTTGAGATATGGTATTTAGATAGTGAGCCCGATTGTGGAGAGGAATGTCAGTCTGTATACAGAGATGTAGAATATGTTGGTGTGATATAATCAACAGGAAATAAATGTAGCAATACACAACAGCATGAGATTTTGTTATGGTTGCGAGATAAACATTACAGAGCTCCAGCCTTACAACGATGCACCGTATAAACCACGAGCCTCAGAGATGTCACATTATAATACCACATATCAGTGTCAGACGGCGGTGCCTAGGGCCCACCGGTAAAATTTATTTTGGGGGCCCACCGTACGGATACATTCATATATTACCTGCTCACACAGCAGTAAGATGCTACCAGATGATTGAATATGGGGGTCCCTGCAGCAACTTTGAGAAGGTAGGTCCTGGGGAAGAGGACACTGGCAGCTTTCCTCTATACCTAGAGGTCATCTCAGCTCTGATCGTGTCTATAATAATAAACTGGGGAGTTTCTTTAAGAATCTATCACGTTTTTATATAAACATAGGCTGGTGGAGGTGCTGTACATGGAATATATGTATGTAGTGCAGTAAGTCTACTGTGGTATGTGCCACTTGTGCAGGGGGTGGCAGACTAGGGGCCCCACCGGGGGATTCACCTGTACTCCTGTGGGCCAATCTGAGCCTGCCACCTATATGGATAAGTGTTCCTTGGTCTTGCAAATGTGACAAATATTCAATATAATTCATTCAAAAACAGCAAAAAAGGAAAACTGTCTACAGCTGTTCTATCTAGTAACGTATGCAGCACAGAAATAGTTGAATGGTTGCAGATTACTCTTTTGATAAACTATCTGTATTCCTTTCCAGCATAAGGAGATGATATCAGCAATCGACCAGCTAGAAACCAGAAGTCTACAGTAAATTACACCACTGAAGCGCCAAGCCTTCTCCTCCTCTGGGCCCTGTCACCTGGGATGGAAGAGAAGACCAGTGTCCTCTGCTGGTCTCCAGACGAATGCTTGATTGACCTACTGATTGTGACTTGTGGGACAATATAAAGTCTTTTTACCAAACCAAGTTATCGTTTTACACTCATTGGTTATTGTTGATTCCACGATAGTGTATATACCTGATGCATCACATGACATCATTGCTAGCAGTAGTAATATCACTCAGCAAAACACACCAATGACATCAAAGCACAAATATGTCACTATAAACTACTTAAAGGGGTTGTCTCACTTCAGCAAATGATATTTATCATGTAGACATAGTTAAAGGGTTTCTGTCATCAGAATTTAACCTACAAAACCGAGTGTCATTTGCAAATCGCAAATGACACCTGATGACAGAAAGCCTTCTTTTATAGAAATCTGTACGGTAGTTTTTGTTAAAATAGCGTTTTTATAATATGCTAATTAGGCCCCCTAGGTGCAGTAGGCGTGAAGCCTGCACCTAGGAGCGGCTGTAATAACGCCCCTTACCCCTCCTCCCTTGCGTTGATTGACGGGGCCGGGCAGCCATCTCTTTCGTCTCCCGGCCCTGTACGATCACGAAATCCCACGCCTGCGCATTGCAATAAGCAATCCGCGCATGCGCATTGATGAAGCCGGGACCCGGGCGGCCGCCGGCTCTCAACACGCGTGCGCAGATTGCTTATCGCAATGCGCAGGCGCGGGATTTCGCGATCGTACAGGGCCGGGAGACGAAAGAGATGGCTGCCCGGCCCTGTCAATCAACGCAAGGGAGGAGGGGTAAGGGGCATTATTACGGCCGCTCCTAGGTGCAGGCTTCACGCCTACTGCACCTAGGGGGCCTAATTAGCATATTATAAAAACGCTATTTTAACAAAAACTACCGTACAGTTTTCTATAAAAGAAGGCTTTCTGTCATCAGGTGTCATTTGCGATTTGCAAATGACACTCGGTTTTGTAGGCTAAATTCTGATGACAGAAACCCTTTAATACAAGGCACTTACTAATGTATTGTTATTATCCATATTGCCTCCTTTGCTGGCTTGCTTCATTTTTCCGTCACATTATACACTGTTTGTATCCATGGTTACGACCACCCTGAAATCCAGCAACAGTGGTCATGCTTGCACACTATAGGAAAAAGGGCCAGGTAATGCACACTTCTGTGGTCCCGGCCACCAGAGAAGCCAGCTCTTTTTCCATCACTGCTGGATTGCAGGGTGGTCATGACCATGGAAACGAGCAATGTATAATGTGATGGAAAAATGAATCCAGCCAGCAAAGGGGGCAATATGGACAATCACAATACATTAGGAAGTGCCTTGTATTACCCTTATCTACACGATAAATGCCACTTGCTGAAGTGAAACAACCCCTTTAACTAGAATTTTTTTGTAAAAAGAGAATTATGAATGATATGAATGAGATATTTTGAGGAACCTGTGGTAAGAAATCCTTAAGATATATTACAAGAGACAGCATTTCTCCATTCCTGGAAAACTATAGAGCTTCAACTCTCTACTGTTAGGACAAGCCAATGAGCTAAATTAATGTGACATGGAAGACCTATTTATCACTGCCGCCTAATATACTGGTGAAACACCAAGGGGTTTTCCAAGATTTAGGCTAGGGCTACACAGCGACACTGGTAGCAGCCATCATAGCAGAGTAGCAGCGATCCCATAGAAATGAATGGGATCACAGTGGCTGTTGCAATAAATCCAACACAGCTGGATTTCTTGCGACTGCCGCAGTGATTCCATTCATTTCTATGGGATCACCACTACTCTGCAGTCCTGGCTGCGACCAGTGTCGCTGTGTAGCCCTAGGCTTACCGCCTATCCTCAGGATAGGTGATCAATTAGATCAGCGGGGACCAACTCCCATGACCACCAGCACTCAGCTGTATGAAGAAGCCACGTGCACCGTGAACATTTGGATTGTTCCTAGGCTGTGGGACATCACATTCACCGGTCACACAACCTCGGCACTAATCAGCCGCGTTCAAGTGAAGGGGACTGAGCTGCAATTCCAAGCACAGCCACTATACAATGGACAGCACTGTGCTTGGTAAGCTGCGCCACGACTTCCTCAGCTGATCGGAGGGGGTGCTAGGAGTCCGGATCTCGCCGAACTCTGACTGTGTCTCCATGATCTGCTTGGGTGAGTGAGTGGTGACGGACTCTAGACCCCATGCGTGCGCTCATAACAAAGGGTCTATAGCGCTGTATGTCACGTGATTGGAGTTTGGATTTTGCAGGTTAAAGCGATTGTCAGGATCACAACTTAGACTCAGGATGGGAGCTTGCAGGGTCACACTAGGCTTTCCTTTGTCAGTTCTCCATCATCCAAATCTAAGAGATTTTAGCTGCCACCACGTCATATCAGACTGACGAGACACCTTGCATTAGACAACACACAAGTACACTCTAAGGCCCCATTCAGACGGCCGTATTATTGCGGGTCTGCAATACTACGGGTGCCGCCCGGCGTATGTTCCACATCTATTCCACAATATTGCGGAATAGATGCTGACCCATTCACACGGTTGTGTGAATGGGCCCTAAGGCTGGTGTCACACGAGCGAGTTCAATGCATTGAACTTGCAGCGTGCGTCTTCGAGAGCTCCCGTCCTGACCTACATAGCACTGATAGGATCACATGGCGTTATATTGATTTATGATGCTATGTAACCCTTAGGCCTCTTTCACACGAGCATGACAGATTAAGTCCGGATGTGTTCAGGGAAACTCGCACCATTTTGCAAGCAAGTTCACTCAGTTTTGTCTGCAATTGCGGTCAGTTGTTCAGCCTTAGGCCCCTTTCACACAAGCGAGTTTTCTGCACGGTGCAATGTGTGACGTGAACGCAGAGCACCCGCACTGAATCCTGACCCATTCATTTCAATGGGTCTGTGTACATACGCATTTTTTTCACGCATCAGTTCTGCGTTGCGTGAAAAACGCAGCATGTTCTATATTCTGCATTTTTCACGCAGCCCTGGCCCCATAGAAGTGAATGAGGCTTCAGTGAAAAACGCATTGCATCCAGAAGTGCGGATGCAATGCGTTTTTCACTGATGGTTTCTAGGAGATGTTGTTTGCAAACCCTCAGTTTTTTATCATTTCATTCACGTGGAAAAAACTGAACAACTGAACGCAATTGCAGAGAAAACTGACTGAACTTGCTTGCAAAATTGTGCGAGTTTCGCTGAACGCACCCGGACCTAATCCATCAGGCTTGTGTGAAACAGGCCTTAGAGTTCTGTAATGTATTGTATAACACTGACGTAAAGTCACTATGAATATGCAGAGGAAAGGTCATGCAGAGGCACACAGCATTATAAATCATGATAATGCCCTCCGCTTCTATAAGTCCAGAACGCAGGATCCCTCTCTAACATGGACCCCGATTCCTGCAAGGGACACGCTCATGTGACAGGGCCCTAAACCCATCAGGTATCCAGGCAGATGCTGCTTCTCTTCACATCCTTTATAAGATTACCTCACTGCTTCTGTACTTCAAATAAAAGCTGCAAGTCATCATTCGGTGTCCCAATCAAGAGAACATTGAATATAGGCTGACACAACTGATGAGTAGCAAACAGAATATACCTTTCTTTAGATATTATTATTTTAACAGGCCCACTAGAGTACTGAAGGATCCAGGCTCTGAAATAACACATAGGGCTCATTCAGACGACCGTATATTTTTCTGCAATTTTGCGGTACGGATGCGAATCCATTCATTTCAATGGGGCCGCCAAAGATGCAGACAGTACATTGTGTGCTTTCCGCATCCGTAGTTCTGTTCCGTGGCCCCGCAAAAAAGATAGAGCACGTCCTATTCTTGTCTGAATAGGCATTTCTATCATAGAGCTGGCCATGTGCGTTCTGCAAAATGCGAAACTCACACAACTGGTATCCGTGTGAGCAATTTGCAGACCGCAAAACAAATACGGTCCTCTGAATGAGTGCATAAGGCTTGTATCAGCCATATCTGACAATTTCAGTATGAAATACTTGGCTAATGTTAGATTGTCAGATCCCAGGGAAAGAAAGGATCGGTCATGCTGAATATCAATATGCCATATCCTTTATTCTTAAAGGCATTTTGTTTTGCCATGATGGATGTAAAAAATTAAAACCAAACATCATGTAGTACATGACAATCTTTATCTAAAAAAGCTAGAACCAGCCCTGCACCTCACATGGTTCTCCACATTCATTTCTCCAGTTGTTCTGCTACATTTACTTCAGGCTCAGGGGCGTGTCCTTTCTGCTGTGGCTCTTTCCTGTAACTGCCACAGCTTCTAACAGAAGACCCCTATCTCCTCATAGATTGTAAGCTCTTGTGTGCAGAGTCCTCATTTCTCTTGTTGTAATTATTGACTTGTCTGTTGCCATGTTTCCGCTGAATATGTTGACGCTATATAAATAAAGATTATTATTATGAGCTTTAAACTGAGCTTGGGCGACCCCCTCAGGGAGGTGGATGGAGAAATAAGTTATAGAACAGACAGCAGGTGGCGCTATTCAACATGATGCGTCCCCATTCATTTTAATGTGTATATTCAGACATGGGTGTTTTAGCACGGTCCGTGGGTCCATGGTTTTTAGCACGGATCCATCACACCCATTATAGTCTATGGGTCCGTGAAAACCACAGATCTCACGCGTGTTGCATCCACGTTTCACGGATCATTAAGAAGAGGTTCTTTGAAAATTATTTTTCAGCTGTTCAGTGTCCGTGAAACACGGATCCAACATGGACAGCAAAAAAACGGACATACAGACCCAACACGGATCCTTCACGGATGCAGCACTGGCCACCTGCTTGGATTTGAGCGCTGACACGCACGTGTGAATGAGGCTTTACAGAAATATGAACTTCAAAATGGAACCAACAGTCCTCTGATAGTGGCCTTAGGGCAGACTTGCCTTTCAGAAAAATGGGAAAGCTGCACAATTGTCAAAAAAATTCCCAGCAACAGATAGATGTCTGTTGGAAGGTGCAGATTCTCCTTGCATAGAATCCAGCCAGAAGGAAACCTCTATGCAATGCTATATATGTAAAACAAAGTTGAAAAGCAGAGGACTCTGCACTCCTATTTACTGGTGATTTGTTTGCATCAAAGTAACAAAGTTCAGGTAGCTGCAGAAGTACTTTTGATTCTGCCAATAGGACGTACTGGTTGCCAAAAAAAAAGTAGATTTCAAATACACCATTCAGCAGCTGCTGTCAGTATAAGCACAAGATGCCAAAAATATGATACATTTAGCTCATATACATAGAAGATGGGTATGTTAAACAGGGGCTGTCAGCATGAAACAGCAATGCAATCTGCAGGCAGCAGATTATAGAACAGGAGGAGCTGAGCAGACTGATATATAGTTTATAGCAAGACATGAGCAGTTCTATCAGTGATTGCTGGATATCTGTGTATACACTTATACAAGACAGGCTGTCAGTCACTGATCATACCACCCGCATGACCACGGGGATCAGAAAGAGCAGAGAATTACAAGATGTGCAGAATCAGTCTGCTCAGCTCTTCCAGCTCTCTAACATGCTGCCTGCAGACTGAACTGCATTTTCACGATGACGGGATCCTTTAAGTACTGCTGGAAAGTGGATGCTGTGGCTGGTAAAAGGTTTCTTCTACACAACAGCTCTCATCCCCCCCCCACACACACACACATACATGCACATTAGCCAAACCTAGTGGGACTGGCTGACCATCTAATGTGTATGGGAAGCTCCCAACTCAGATCGGGCCTGCTGAATTTCAATGGCCTTTCCTTATGTTTGCCTAGGATAGGGGTACTCAACGGGTGGACCGTGGTTGCATGTCCCTCATTCAACTGTATCTGCATCCTAAGGACACAGATACAGTTGAATACAATGGTGAAGCATGGAACAGTCAGCTCCCTGCATCACAATTCCCCTGCTGTCCGTAGTTCAGAGCAAGCAGGCAAAACGTAGTGACGTCATTGCGCCTGCTCTGCTTAGCCACAGACTGCACAGAGCTTAGCAGATGTGCTCCACTCTGTTCAGCGGGAGAACATGAGGTAGGTAAATATTTAAACTGAAGGCACTTAAGGGGGCAAAACTATGAGGATGGCATCACTGTGTGTTGGGCCATCTAAGGGGGCATCACTGTGTGCCGGTTATCTAATGGGGCATCACAATGTGTGGGGTGATCATTGTATGTGCCAGACTACCATCAATGGTAGGGGCACTTGAGTATTGTGTGGTGGGTCACTTAAAGGGGCATCATACTTTTTAGGGAGCACTTAAGGGATCATCGTACTGTGAGTAGGCACTCAGGGGCATCGTACAGTGTGGGGAGGCACTAAGGGGGTATCACACTGTCAGGGCTATTAAGGAGCATCATACTGTGCGAGAGCACCCAGGGATCATCCTTCTGTGAGAGGGCACGTGGGGGACATCCTACTGTCAGGGGGACACTAAAGGGATATCATTACCTTTAGGTGGCACTAAGAAGACATACTTCCTGTGTGGGGGACACTTTTTAGGCTGGGGTCACACGTGACTAAATAGCTGCAGGTTTTCTGGCACGGATTTGCATGCAACATGGCGTTGTACGGTACCAGTAAAATGGATGAGAATTTCTGAATTCTCGTCCACACGCTGCGTTAACAAACCGCAGCGGAAAAGGTGAAGCATTGTAGATTTGAAATCCAAGGTATGTCCATTTATACAGCGGATTCCCTGCAGATTTCACCTTTTGCAATGTAGAGCCTAAAATCTGCTAGCTTTTCTGCGCCAAAACCCACATGTAATATATACTTTTTTTGGCTGTTTTTTTCTGCCAGATTCTAAATCACTTGCAAACAAAGCCTTAGACCTCATGCACATGATTGTGGTTTGGTTCCGCATCCAAGATGCATTTTTTACGGGTTGCATGTGCACCTATTCACTTCAACGAGGCTGCAAAAGATGTGGACAGCACTCCGCGTGCTGTCCTCATCCGCACGGCCATTCCGCGACCCTGCAAAAACCAAAAACAGAACATGTCCTATTCTTGTCCGTATCAAGACTGCTCGAACGAGGCCTGGAGGTTCCATTCCACAAACCGCACACAGCCGGCATCCATGTTTTTAGTATTGCAAAACAGGCACGATCGTATGCATGAGGCCTTACTGTGTGGTCAGCAGAAAGGGGATTTGGTGGGATTAGACGTGTGGCCTATTGTAAAAAGTAAAAAATAAATATATATAAAAACAGCGCTACACATCACTGGTGTTGTTCCTTTTTTTGTGTGTTTGGCTGAGGTATGTGGATCTTAACACAAAGTACTTGATCTAGGACAGGGATGCTCAACGTGCGGTCCTCTGGCTGTTGTAAAACTACAACTCCCACCATGCCTTGTTGTAGGCTGTCCGGGCATGCTGGGAGTTGTAGTTTTGCAACAGCTGGAGGGCCACAGGTTGGGCATCCCTGTCCGAGGAGATAAGCCACTGTTGAAGGCCCCTGGCTGCAGATTTCCCCTCTGTCCCAATTGACAACACATACAAGCTCAGCGTGTAATTGTACGGGGTGTCAGAAGAGACAGACATCAGACAGTGGCTATTAATGGTGTAAGGGCACCTTATAAATGGAATAAATCCATACACTTTCATTCCACACGGTGCAGGGACAATATCATGGATATTCAGTGTGACAACCAACATGACATTATTACAGCTCCCAAAGGGGTTGTCACTCCGCTTCCCAAGATTCCTGAATGGTAAATACATTTAATGACACTGATACATCCCCCACATACCTAGGCAATTTTATATTTCATGAGCCTAGGAGACAATCCACGTGGGAGTTGTAAAGGTGACAATACCGACCATCACTCAGCTTCTCCAGAAATGTACGTTACCATGAAAACCTTGACAGGAGACAATAATGCAAGATATATATTTTTTTTAATCGACGTGAAGTGTTTTTTTAGCATTTTACTCATGTTACTATTAAAATGTATATTTCACATATAAAATAATTTGTACCAGGACGTTGTAAATGGCGATATCAATCACGGGTGTCATCATCTGGGTGATCATTCAGAATCCACTTTGGAACCCCAGAAACGAAACCCTTGGGCCAGGAAATAACGTGCATTCATATATAAACCCAGTGACGTCAGCGGACGAGACAGACAAGCATCTATAGGTAAAGCATCATATGCACATTCCATAGCAGTAACGGATCAAGTCAAGATCGTGCCCCCCGCACGCATTATTTATTTCTCAATTTTTTAGCACCTGCCAATATTTTAATGACTGATGTACGTAGTTTATTGCATTAAGAAATTGCGTAAAATAAAATAAAATGTATAATTCAAGGGGGACATAATCTTCACTTCCTCTGCAGTAAATATAAATTGTATAGGGGGCGGTGGGGGGGATAACACATGGGATCTCTTGAAAACCCCACAACGCCCATGCACTTTCATTATGAGAGGCAGCTAGTAAGGTCACACTAGGACTGGATGAGCTCATTCATGCAGATCTGCTGTCTGGAGGTGCATCCCCCTCACTGATACATGTTGATATATTGTATCACATAAGATCAACAAGGAGATATTGTTATTAAATACACAAATGCCATTCATCAGCACCCACAGCATCCCCAGATGTCAGGTACTCACCAGAGGTTTCCAGCAGGGAACCCACCACAGCAGAGAAGCATCCAGCTCCTGGCAGTGAGGGGGGGGGGGGTCAAGCCTTGAAAAGTTTCAGCAATGCAAAAGTCCTATGTCCAGAGCAGTGTGCAGGATCTTATCCCACCCTGTGAGATCCCATAGGAAGGGGGCTGCAGTGTGCAGATGAATGGGGAATCTGGGCGTTGCTGTCTATGCAGCTGCTGCATTGACTGCTCTCTGCTCTGGAACAATGTGTGCAGCCCACGCCCAGGGAGCTGCTGGGTGAGACGCCCATTGGGGGGAGGCAATCATCAGGTGCATGAGAGCTGGTATTGGGTGAGGGGGTGGATAAGTACAGGAAGACCCCGCCTGCCTCCAGCTAATGATATTTGGTGAACATGAGACTGCTGCATCCTGGTGACAACAACTGCAGGTTATGGAGCAGGGTACTGGACGGGCTGTAGGGGGTAAGGCATGGAGCACATGAAGCAGGGGCCCTTCAGATCACGTAACAAGTTAACTAGCTCCTGTTGCTTTAACACTCACAAACCTATTTTTCTTCCGTTTCCATTCTGCTTTCTTACAGGTCCGTATGCAGAACCATTCGCTTCATCGGGTCCGCAAAAAAAAAAAAAAAAACGAAACGACTCCATGTGCATTCCATTTCTGTACATCCACAAAAAAACAGAAAATGTCCTATTTTTTTTTGTCCGTTTTGTGGACAAGGACAGGCATTGTTACAATAGATCCGCATAAAAAAACAGATGTAATACGGATGTCACCCCTTTTCTCTTTTTTTGCAGACCAAATACATACAGTCGTGTGCATGAGCCCTTAAAGGGGTATTCCCATCTCAAACATTTTGAACATTTTATGGCATATCCACATAAATGTCTAATAGATGTTGGTCCTAGCTTTGGGAGAGACCCCCACCTATCTCTAGGGCTCATGCACATGAACATATCTTCTGTTTCCGTTCCATTTTTTTTAAAAATGGAAATGACTCCATGTGCATTCCGTGTCTATATATCCGTTCTCTAAAAAAAATGTCCTATTCTTGTCCGTTTTGCAGACAAGGACAGGCATTGTTACCATGAATCCGCAAAATAAAACTGATGCAACACGAATGTCACAAAGATTTTATCCGTTTTTTTAGCGGATCCATGTTTTGCGGACCTCAAAATACATATGGACGTGTGCATGAGCCCTTAAAGGGGTATTCCCATCTCATTTTATGGCATATCCACATTAATGTCCAATAGATGCCGGACCCCCAGCTATCTCTAGTACAGGAGCGTCTGAACTGTGTCTGGCGGCTGTTGTGACTGTTGTCAGGGCTCATGCACACGACCGTTGTCTGTTTTGCAGTCTGCAAATTGCAGATACCGGCTGTGTGCCTTCTGCATTTTGTGGAACGGAACATATGGCCCATAATAGACATGTCTTATCCTTGTCTGTAATACGGAAGTGAATGGTTCCGCATACAGGCTGCAAAAAAACGGAACAGACACGGAAAGAAAATACGGTAATGTGCATGAGCCCTTAGACTGATATATATATACACTCACCGGCCATTTTATTAGGTACACCATGCTAGTAACGGGTTGGACCCCCTTTTGCCTTCAGAACTGCCTCAATTCTTCGTGGCATAGATTCAACAAGGTGCTGGAAGCATTCCTCAGAGATTTTGGTCCATATTGACATGATGGCATCACACAGTTGCCGCAGATTTGTCGGCTGCACATCCATGATGCGAATCTCCCGTTCCACCACATCCCAAAGATGCTCTATTGGATTGAGATCTGGTGACTGTGGAGGCCATTTGAGTACAGTGAACTCATTGTCATGTTCAAGAAACCAGTCTGAGATGATTCCAGCTTTATGACATGGCACATTATCCTGCTGAAAGTAGCCATCAGATGTTGGGTACATTGTGGTCATAAAGGGATGGACATGGTCAGCAACAATACTCAGGTAGGCTGTGGCGTTGCAACGATGCTCAATTGGTACCAAGGGGCCCAAAGAGTGCCAAGAAAATATTCCCCACACCATGACACCACCACCACCAGCTTGAACCGTTGATACAAGGCAGGATGGATCCATGCTTTCATGTTGTTGACGCCAAATTCTGACCCTACCATCCGAATGTCGCAGCAGAAATCGAGACTCATCAGACCAGGCAACGTTTTTCCAATCTTTTACTGTCCAATTTCGATGAGCTTGTGCAAATTGTAGCCTCAGTTTCCTGTTCTTAGCTGAAAGGAGTGGCACCCGGTGTGGTCTTTTGCTGCTGTAGCCCATCTGCCTCAAAGTTCGACGTACTGTGCGTTCAGAGATGCTCTTCTGCCTACCTTGGTTGTAACGGGTGGCAATTTGAGTCACTGTTGCCTTTCTATCAGCTCGAACCAGTCTGCCCATTCTCCTCTGACCTCTGGCATCAACAAGGCATTTCCGCCCACAGAACTGCCACTCACTGGATGTTTTTTCTTTTTCGGACCATTCTCTGTAAACCCTAGAGATGGTTGTGCGTGAAAATCCCAGTAGATCAGCAGTTTCTGAAATACTCAGACCAGCCCTTCTGGCACCAACAACCATGCCACGTTCAAAGGCACTCAAATCACCTTTCTTCCCCATACTGATGCTCGGTTTGAACTGCAGGAGATTGTCTTGACCATGTCTACATGCCTAAATGCACAAGAGTTTCCGCCATGTGATTGGCTGATTAGAAATTAAGTGTTAACGAGCAGTTGGACAGGTGTACCTAATAAAGTGGCCGGTGAGTGTATATATATATATATGAATTGTAATTGGTGTTGGAGAGTCATATTAGACCTCAATCACATTTCTGTGTTCATATTGCGTACGTGAAAAAAAGTCCTTATTTAATCCGTGAAGATGTCCATGAAGGACATCCATGGATGGTCTGTGTGTCATCTGTAATCCACGGACCCTGCTCAGCTGAAAATTAATTTCAGGAGCATTTTCTATCTGACCCATGGTCTTGGCCAGTCTGCCTCACGGATCAAAGTAGTGCATGTCTCCGTCAATTCTTATGCGTGAAGAGACATATTTAAATCCATGAGTACGCGTGCTGGCCATGGTGAATGCGTACAGCACATGTCCATGAAAAACAGAAATGTGGATGAGGCCTTAGGCCCCTTTCACACGACTGTAGTATTGCGGGTCTGCAAAAATGCGGACCCGCAATACTACGGGTGCCGCCCGGCATGTGTTCTGCAACGCTGCGGAACACACTGCCGGGTGCCCCATTGAAAATGCCTATACTTGTCCGCTGTTGCGGACAAGTATAGGACATGTTCTATTTTTTTATGCAGAGCCGCGGCACGGAGCCAGCTGCCCGCTCTCATAGAAGTGAATGGGGCCACATCTATTCTGCAATCTAACAAAAAAAACGGGGAAGACTTCTTAAACTGTTGTAAAGGAAAACTGGTTTAGTTGTCCATAGAAACCAGGACCGGCGTTGGGGGTGGCAATCTAGGCAATTGCCCATTGCCCCTATCGTCTAAGGGGCCCGTTGCTTCAGGGATGCTGTTCAGCTGAATGTCCATGGAAGCAGACAGCTGAACAGCTGCACATTACAATGCAGTGTAAGGTCCCCTCCCTCACATATAAGAGAAATCATTACCCAAGCGCTGACAGCTCGGAACACCAGCAGGCTCTTCTACTGTAGCTGTAGGACCTGCGATGATGTCAGATGCAGAGAAGAGGGGATGAAGGACCTGCCATGACCTCATCATCATATGACCAGAACAGGAGGCAGAGCTCAGCAGAGAAGCGGGTGATGAAGGACCTGCGATGACCTCATCATCATGTGACCAGAACAGGAGGTGGAGCTCAGCAGTGCATTAAAGTAATGAAGAAGTGGTGCCTGGGAAATGATGGGAGTTGTAGTCTTCTCCTCTTATACCACCTGTTATGTAATATCAAAGTACATTACAGTATGAGGAGAGGACTACAACTCCCAGCATGCCCAGCTAGTTATGTAATATCAGAGTACATTATAAGAGGAGAGGACTACTTACTCTTCAACAGAATACCTCCTGCAGTAATGTGCTCAACTTAGGGCCGGGACGATGGATGGATTATATTATTACTACTAGGGTACTGTACTACTGGGCATTATTATCATTTGACGCAATATGGAGGGCATTGCTACTAATGGGGGCTATCTTGGGGAGTATTATCACTATTGGGGGCACTATTACTAATGAGCGCAGTCTGGATGTATAGTATAGTGTCTGTGGACATGGGGGGCACAGCAGGCACAGTATTAAGGATAGCTTCAAGAGGTTCTCCGGGTTTTATCATATTGCTGACGTATCCTCAGGATAGGTCATCAATATGAGATCAGCGGGAGTCTGACACCTGGCACCTCCAGCGATCAGCTGTGCGCATGTGCCGTCTCCCTTCTCTTTTCCTGCTCTGCTGCTGTATGTCTGTGGGACAGCAGCAGTGAACAGCACGCGCCGTCTCCTCAAACCGCTGATCTTGGGGGTTCCAGATGTCGGACTGTGTTTTTAGCACATTATTACAAGATTTGGGGCCACATTTTATCTAAAACCAGCCTGGATAGCAACCAATCATTTTCCACCTTTCATTTTCCAAAGGAGCTCTGAAAAGTGAAAGGTGGAATCTGATTGGTTTCTACGGGTAAAGTTTTCCTTTACACTAGTTTTGATAAATCTATCATAGTATGACCATGTATGGGCAGATTTACTGATCCTATAGATGTTGTAAACTTAGACATACCTCTCAACTGCAATTCTGTACCTCAGATCAAAAAGAGGGACATTTACGGAGCACAGAGGGACTTGGGTCAAAAATAGGGACTGTCCCTCCAAAGAAGGGACACTTGGGAGGTCTGTAGATGGGCTGTCTAGACAGACACCACATTTACAGTATAACAGGGGACAATGATGTATGATAAATTTGGTGTATGGCTCGTTCCCGTCGGGGCCTGCTATTGGCTGCCCCCCAGGCGCTGGATGTTTTCGTCCACTCGATGGGGAGATGCACTGGCGGCCATGCCGGCATCAGCAGCGATGTGGGTGTCGGGAAGCGAGGTAAGTATAACCTCTGTGAGGGGCCCGGGCATATGGGGGAGGAGGGCATTATAGGTCTTGTATAACCCCTTTAAGGCAGAATCGTGGTGCAATTTTGACACATCCTTTCCATTCCCACTAAGTCACCCCCCCAGAGCTGGGCACTGTTGATTTCTGTAAAACTAAATGCTCCAAATTAGGGTGCATTCACACGACCGTAGTTTTGGGTCCGCATCCGTTCCGCAATTTTGCGGAACGGGTGCGGACCCATTCATTTCAATGGAGCCGCAAAAGATGTGGACGGCACACAATGTGCTGTCCGCATCCGTAGGTCCGATCCGCGGCCCCGCAAAAAAGATAGAGCATGTCCTATTCTTGTCCACAATCGCGGACAAGAATAGGCAGTTCTATCATAGGGCCGGCTACATTCACACAGCCGGTATCCGTGTTTTGCGGATCCGCAATTTGCGGACCGCAAAACACATACGGTCGTGTGAATGTAGCCTTAAGCCAACAATGCGTCAAAATACTTCCAGTTTTGGCACAATTTACAACCGTTTCTAGGTGCACTCACATTAGTAAGTGTGGGCCATGGTATTTTCCAGGGGTGGATTGGCCATAGACCTTACAGGGAAATTTCCTGGTGGGCCGATGCCCAGGGGGCAACCTAAGCCCTCCTCACAGCCAGCCGGTGGAAGTTTTTGGGGATGTATTTTGTGATGCACTGTGGTATTTGGCTCTGTTGGGGTGGTATAATGTGCCACAATATGGTATTGCTGACCCCGCCTTCTATCAATTTGGACCCGACTACAAAACGGGTCTTTTTAGTATTTTTCCCGGGCCCCTTTATGTTCCCAGTCCGCCCCTGGCATTTTCATATATTGCCATATGGTGTAACCTGAGTGTCAGTTTAGTGCTCAAAGAATGCTGTAAAAACAAAACAAATACAACTATGGTGAAATTGTATTTTTGGCATTCTCCACCCCGAAGAAAAAAAAATTAATGCAAGTTAATTGAAAATATAAGACCTTAGACAGCAACATACTCGGAAAAATAACATTATGGCTGTTGGAATGCACTAAGGCAGGGGTGGCCAACCTTACAGACACAAAGAGCACAAAAAAAAATGTATGACCACCAGGAGTCACAAGCTATACATTTACACAAATATGCGTGCACACGACAGTATTACTGCAATTGAGTTTTCAAACATTTAAAAGTGTATTTAAACCACTTTTCCTACCTGTAATGTAGACAACTTTAGTGAGACTTCTGGCAATCTTTGTTTTTCACAATGTGTTTCAAATATGGCTTGTATTCAGTCGTTGCTACTCGAAGCAATTCACACCGCCCCATGCTCAGATGACCGCCTTATGCTCACATAACACCTTCATGCTCAGATGACCGCCTTATGCTCACATAACACCTTCATGCTCAGATGACCGCCCCATGCTCAGATGACCGCCCCATGCTCAGATGACCGCCCCATGCTCAGATGACCGCCCCATGCTCAGATGACCGCCCCATGCTCAGATGACCGCCTTATGCTCAGATGACCGCCTTATGCTCAGATGACCGCCTTATGCTCAGATGACCGCCCCATGCTCAGATGACCGCCTTATGCTCAGATGACCGTCTTATGCTCAGATGACACCCTCATGCTCCGATGACCGCCCCATGCTCAGATGACCGCCTCATGCTGAGATCATGTGTGTGGGGGGAGGGGAGGTTTGACATAGGTGAGATCTGATCTTTGATGTGTGATGTGAGCACTGGGGGGGGTTCTGATGAGGATTATTTTGTGGGTCTGATGAGGATTTGGGGGTCTTATCTGAGCTCATACTACCCCATGTCAGATAAGACCCCCAATATCAGTACTTTAATAAATTTAAAAAAAAAAACTGTTCCAGGCATTTGCCTTGCCTGCCATTGGGACCTTGGCGCTCTCTCCACAGTGACCTGACGTGCACAGGACGCTGTGCACGTCAGGCCTAAAGCGCTGCTGGGATGAACCTAAAGCGCTGCTCCCCTGCAGTCTTCAGTGATGGGAGAGGGCCACTCCGCTCCCCTGCCAGCCGCACATTATGGCAGAGGGAAGTGGGACGTGCCTTTCCCCTGCGAGCCACACATGACACGGCAAGGAGCTGCATGCCCGGCACTAAGGCAAAAAACAGGAAAAAAATACTAGATATTATTGGGTAATTACAGGGAACTTTGATATTGATCTGTCGGATTCTGAGTAACCCCATCGATCATCTGTTTACCAGGCACAGCGCTGTATATTTTGTAGTGGCTGGGCCTGGTACTGCAGTTTATTTTGCAGTTGAGGTCCATTCAAGAGATAGGACTAAGCTTCAATACCTAGCACAGCCACTACAAAACGTCAATAGCTCTGGTTCCTTCACTCAACCGATCTGTGGAGGTGCTGGGAGCTGGACTCACAACAATCTGATATTGGCGACCTATGTGCTCTTCAAAGTGATGAACCACCTCCGGTGTACTCACAAGAACAGAGCCTGGCAGAATACAAGTTCCTTTTCATGATATTCCTGATAATAAAAAAGTATGTCCTGCTCTCCCTCGCCAATATCAAGCGCTCACAGTAGTTTGCACGGTCAGACTTTTGCATGGTAACAGACTCCCTTTAACACAATGTGGTCTAAATATATACAAGTACATCACTGGCACAAGGTATTTCCCATAAAATGCTTTACATGTGTATTGAGCTTTGCCCATATTATTACTAATGCAAGGGTGGCTATGAAGACGAGTAGCTCAGCCAAAGTTACCACGTAAAATCAATTCCTCTGCTGACTTTGACATTTGACCTGTAAGAGTGATCACTGAAAAGATTAACAATAAATGAAAATGCTTAAAGTGCATCTGTCATCATGATAAACCCTGTAAATTTAGGTATACTGTGTGGTATGATTGATCATGGTGAATTAAATGAGCCCTCTAAGGCTGAAATCAGATATACAGTTGCAGCGA
Source organism: Rhinella marina (assembly GCA_900303285.1). Classification (NCBI taxonomy): domain Eukaryota; kingdom Metazoa; phylum Chordata; class Amphibia; order Anura; family Bufonidae; genus Rhinella; species Rhinella marina. The sequence continues at coordinate 83,863 of ONZH01002139.1, read as the reverse complement.
AATTCATACTTTTATTCTTATGCAGATGAGATGCTCAGAGCACAGAGGGGCTGACCTAGCCTCTTGGAGCACCATTTTACCTCCATCTCTTCCCCATTGATTGAAATCTCACCACAGCAAGGTCAAGACTACAGAGTCAGGCATCCGAACAGTGAGGATACTTGGCCCTATAAATCAGGCTATGAGGAGTAGTGGTGATGGGGGACAGGAGGAGATGAAGAGGTGTGCTGAGGGGCTAGGCCATTATAACAATAAGAGCTTATGCACACAAACGTATTTTTTGTCCGCATCTGATCCACATTTTTTGAGGGTCAGATGCGGACCCATCCACTTCAATGGGATGCTGTCCGCATCCGTATGTCCGTTCCATGGAACCCGCAAAAATATAGAACATGTCCTATTCTTGGCCATGTGAATGAGCCCTAAAAGTATGAATTTCACTGCAGAGGTACAGTATATCCAATTGCAGTCATAGAGGGCACATTTAATTCACCATGATCAAACCTACCTGATCATGGTACCCCCATACAATTATTGCTATTGTTGGCACAATCAGCATGTAGATTCCTCTGTAGACAAGGAATTAGTTATGATAGCTGCCACTATGCACAAGTGATGCCTAACCAGTAGAGAGGAGTGTCCCCCCCCCCCCAGCTACAAGTAGTTACAAGAACTTCATGTGATGCCAAAATGAATACAGAGCTCTCAGCAAATACAACCACAATTCCAAAAAAGTCAGAATGCTGTGTAAAATGTAACTAAAGTGTAAGTAAAACCAATGCAATGATTTGCAAATCTCATAGTTCTATATTGTATTCACAATAGATCATAGAGCCCATATCAGATATTGAAAATGAGCCATTTTACCATTTGAAAAAACGCAAAAGTTGTGACAGTGCCATGCCTACCATGGTGTAGCATCCCCTCTTATCAGCCATCTGTAAACCTCTAGGAAGTGAGGAGACCCGGTGCTGGATTTTGGGGAGAGAAATGTTGTCTCATTTTGTCTGATGTAGGATTCTAGCCGCTCAACAGTCCTGGGTCTTCTTTGCTGACTTTTCATGATGCGCCAAAAGTTTTCTATTGGTGAAAGGTCTGGACTGCAGATACACCAAGGTCAACACCAGGACACCTCTTCTCCCATGCTGTTGTGATGGATGCAGGATGTGGTTTACCATTGTTTTGCTGAAATATGCAAGGCCTTCCACATGAACAGGTTTCTGCATGCAGTTTAGGAAGCCAAAATCGGGAGTGGTCATTAAAGGAGAGAAAATATACAGGACAGATGCGACTTCTCCTTCTTAGTTTAGGCTTCCAAAATTGCATGCAGAAACCTGACCATATGGCTTTATCCTTAAGGAGACATCTGGATGGAGCATATGTTATCCTACAACCTCTAATGCAATACTATACTGTCAGAGATGCAGGCTTTTGAACTGTGCACTGATTATGAGCTAGATGGTCCCTCTCCTCTTGAGTCTGTAATTTTGATTCATCTGACCACAGAGCAGTTTTCTATTTTGTCTCAATCCATTATAAATGAGCTATGGGTCAGAGAAGATGACAGCAAATAATTGAATTACGTTATTTACATTCATTTACATTTTATACAGTGACCCAACAAGTTCCTGACAAATAGTTCCAGCAAATAGTAAAAACATGCATGCTGCTGTTGTCTGCTCAATTGAGCAGACAATTGTCAGGAAGGAAGCGTTTCTCCCTGACAATTGCCTGCTTGTCAGTGTTGATGACCAGTGCATTTGCATGCAGTGATCTCCTCAACAGTATGCAGTCTAAAGCCAGACAAGCTAAAGTAGGAGAAAGGAATACTTCTCCAGAAAGACCCCATTCCTGTTGATGAAAGCTGCCAGAAAAGCAACTTTGCTAAGAACCAACCTCTGAGGGAAAGAAGTATTGGGTTATTGCAGATGATTGAGGACCATTTTAGGGCCATGCTTGGACAAGTAACGCACACACATACGGCTGTAGACCTTACTACACATGCTTTGGTTTATATTGCTTCTGGAGCCCTCCACACTTCTGAGACGAATTGGCATCCAATCTAGGATTGTACCCCGCAGTTCAGCATTGCAGAGAGGTATTGAGGAATTGCATCTTTGGTCAATTGGGATGATTGCTAGTGTCTATGGAGAGAGACTTAGGGAGCATTCAGACGGCCGTAGTGTTTTGTGGTCCGCAAATTTGCGCACTGCACATGGTCGGTTCTATCATCGAAATGACTATTCTTGTCTGAAATTGCGGACAAGAATAGAACATGCTCTGTCTTTTTTAAGGGGCTGCGGAACGGAACTATGGATGTAGACAGCATCTTTTGCACATGTTTTGTGGCCCAATTGAAAGAAATGGGTCCCCACTAGAGATGAGCGAACGTGCTCGAAACGAGCACTGTACGCTCAGCTCCCCTGTGCTCTGAGGAGGACGGAAGCGGCTGTCTGCGCCCATGCGAGTGCAGGGGAGCCGAGCGGTACAGTGCTTGTTTCGAGCACATTCGCTCATCTCTAGTCCCCACCCATTCAGCAACATTGCGGAACAGATGAAGACCCATTCAAACGGTAGTTTGAATGAGCCCTAATGCTTGTGTTTGTACTGTGACACCCATCATCTATTTAGCAAAAGACTTTGGTGGGAATGTATCAGTACCCACATGCCAGTTTTCTGGTGTAAAAAAAAAAGTTGCCAACCTCATGTTTGCAACTTTTTAAATACCATTGCACCTAACATTAGGTGCAATTGGCATTTCTATGCTGCCCAAGAAAGGGGCACGGTGGGGGAGGTGGCGGAGCCATTGTCCCCAACATATTTATCTTCCTTTACACCAGTTTTCATCTCCTAGCTGGTGTAGATTTCACTTTAGGCGCATGGACTTCTGGAGGATGCGCCTAATTTATGATTGGGCATGCATGTATGAGAAATCCCTCTTTATTTTTACTGTAACCAAGCTGGCCTGTTCATTGGTCTCCATTCCCAGTCTGAACCACCATGTCCTCCTCCTGTTCTCCTGCCTTGCACCCCACTGCTCACCTAACATCAAGGGCACCCCAGCCACCACCAGGGTGTCCAGGGTGTGCCCCAGGGGAAGAAGGGTTGTGCACCTCCCATTTACTGCATGTGTGACCTGGGGGAATGGTTAAGCAGCGATTAGCCACTGTGGGGACTATGACAATCCTCATTGCCGCCACCAACCCCTCCTCTCCTCTTAGGAGCACTGCACTAACCCCTTGTCATACGTGCAGATTGCAGTCACCACCTTGTTGTCAGGATGATGTCATAAGCAGTGGACTGCAAGAACAAGGAAAAGTTGGGGTCATTTATTAACATTTTTACTCCAGTTTTTAGCATACCAATAGTCACAAGACTATTGCCCCTTCCTTGTCACTTGGGAGTGGTGGGGGCCGGGACTTTGACTCCAGCAAATATACAGTAAAACTTAATTGTCCATAGCAACCAATCAGAGCTCAGCTTTCATTTTTTTCAGAGCCCTTAGAGGAAGACCGGTGTAAAAAGCTGGTCTATTTAAAGACCCTCAGTGAGTACTTATTTAGTACATGGAGCATCTGGGCGATGCTACAATTTGTGAGGTCTCCTGTTTTTCCAGGATCCTCTCAGACATCCTGATAGAATTGAAAGTATGCTTTACAAATTCAGAGGGTCATTTATCAAATTGGTGTAAAGTAGACTGGCTTAGTTGCCCATAGCAACCAATCAGATTCCACCTTTTATTTATCACAGCTCCTTTGGAAAGTGAAAGGAAGAATCTGATTGGTTGCTATGGGCAACTAAGTCAGTTCTACCCTCAGTTTATCCATTTCTTATTTATATCTATTACTGGAAAAGCTGGGTAATAATTATCTATATGGCTACCTTTATGCCCCTTTCACACGAGCGGGAGACTCGCATGGCTCCCGCAACGCATCTACAGGGCTGGACTCGGCACAGACAGGGATCGCATAGCATTATATGCGATCCCAGTCAGTGCCGGAGTCCAGCCCTGTAGATGCGTTGCGGGAGCATGCGAGTCTCCCGCTCGTGTGAAAGGGGCATTACTTCCTCCAAAGGATTTATCATTGTAGACAGTCCTGAATGGCAAACCTGCTGAGCTGTGTGATCATGGAAGTGGCAATATATAGGCAGGCTGGTTATTTAGGGATCTGAGAAAGCTGGGTGGTCTTGCACATTGTATAGCGTTTTACAGTGTTTTACAGTGTGTTTACATGGGTCAGAAACGCCACAGATTTGTCACCGCAGACTTTTGTACAGCTAATCTGCAGTGTGGCACAGTAAAAGCAAAGTTGATGAGATTTTAAGAAAGCCTAAAAAATCCAAAATCTGCAGTATGCTATATCATGCTGCTGATCTCCACCGTGGATTTGACCTCATGAAATCCTCAGCCATTTCTATGGTGTAATACATAGGTTATCATTGTCACATTGGTGCGGGTATGAGTCCCAGCACTCATTAGAATGGGGCAATGTGCAGTAATGTCACAAGACCTAGGAAGAGACCGCGGTGACTCTCAGGACCCCTGCGGATCAGATATTGATAACCTATCTATAGGATAGGTCACCAATAGTAATTAGTAGATTGTAAATAACCCCTTTAAGGCTACTTTCACACTAGTCTTAGTACGGATCCGGCGGGTGAAGGGACCTGCCGGATCCTTACTGAATAATACAACCTTGTGGATCCATAATTCCGGATCCAGTTGTATTATCTTTAGAATCTAAACGGATCCGGAATAACCTCTATTGAAAGTCAATGGAGGACGGATCCATTTACAAGTGTGTCCACACCAAACAGATCCGTCCCCATTGACTTGCATTGGGGGTCATTCCGGATCCGTTTAGGTGCGGATAACTAGTACGGAGAGCAAACCCCAGCATGTTGCGGTTTGCTCTCCGGTCTGAAGACTGAGCGGAATGTTTTCAGGAGCATTCAGTTGTCTTCAGTTCAGTTTTGTCCCCATTGACAATGAATGGGGACAAAACTGAAGCGTTTTATTCCGGTATTGAGCCCCTACGACGGAACTCAATACCGGAATTCCAAAACGCTAGTGTGAAAGTAGCCTAAAACGCTGCAGACAGATGCTGGCTGTAAAGCAGTAGGGAAATGTAAACCACACTACAAATAGTGCATTTTTTATGTCACGTTTCTATATACATTTTTTAACGTAGAATGCTCTAGATGTAATAAAAGAAAAATGTATTTTGTGGTCTGCAAAACAAGGATCCGCAAAAAATACGGATGATGTTGATGTGACATCTATTTTATCTATTTAACTATTTATCGGTTTGTTTTTTTTTCTTTTGCGTATCCATTGTAACAATGGAAAACGGACATGAATAGGACATGATTTATCTTTTTTGCAGAACGACCATGCGGACATACGAAAATGGCATGCACACTGAGTAATTACCATTTTTTTTGCGGACCCATTGAAGTTAATGGTTCCACATACTGGCTGCAAAAAAAAACAAAAAAAAAACGGAATGGACACAGAAAAAAAATAAGTTTGTGTGCATGAGCCTTTAGGGCTCATGTACACAGCAGTAGTTTTGGTCTGCATCTGAGACTATTTTTTTTTTTTGTGGATCGGATACGGATCCATTCATCTCAATGGGACCACAAAAGATGTGGGCAGCACACTTGTAGAATTTGTCCTATTGTTGCAGGCTCTCGCCTGGTATCTCTGTTTTGCGGATGTGCGATTTGCGGACCACAAAAACAGATTTGGTCATGTGCAGGAGCCCTAAAAAGCGTACATTTCATGACGTGGCTTTTTTTTTTGCAAGCTAAAAAAGCCACAAAAAACAATAGGAATTTTTTATTTCTGTCAATACAGGACAATAAAAGAAACACGACTAAATAAAAGAAGATATAGTAACTTAAAATCTCTAGACGTGTCTGCAGGTCTTCGGGAGACAAGGGGTTAATATTTTCTGCTTCCTCAACCAAAGCCACAAAGGCGACCTGGTCTCCAATTACCTTAGGGCATGAATGTTTAGTTATGCTAATTCCAGCTTTTTATTTGCCTGTTGCTGTGAAACAGTAGCCCTTAGCAACGCGGCCTGGTAATGCAGCGAAGCCGTGGAGTGAAATAGTGACTGCAGCGTCCTGCATTACTGAGGTAAGCGTTACAGGGGAGACAGACTGAGGGCGACACTAGTAGGGCAGATGTAGCAGAGCCTGGTTTGTGGCACAGTGCAGCTTTGTGTAGAACGGCTTCTGCTGTGCTCCCTAATGCAGCCCTAAAGGGTTAAATCAGAAATGCAGCTCTGCTTCATCCGCACTTCCCCACACAGTCCATACGTCTGATCCGTAATTCTGTGTCTAGTTCTTAATGCACATTATGTTTTCCATGTATTAATGCATACATATATTGTGGTAATGTGCAACTAACTGACTGCTGAGCTGTAAGTGGATCCTTAGCACTGTATGGCAGATTTATCAAGGCATTTACTATATGGTATATTTCTAGCATACATGCTAGCATAAAAGAATAAGTGGGGGGGGGGAGTAATAATTTGAGGTGGTTTTGGTGTCAGATGTGAGGTTGTGACAAATTTATGAAATGTCGCACAGTAACCTATTTGGTACAAGTGGAATGTGGTGAACATCTATGTCTGTAAGGCTACATTCACACGACCGTCGTGTTTTGCGGATCCGCAAATTGCAGATCCACAAAACGCGGATACCGGTCCATGTGTATTCTGCAATTTGCGCACCGCACATAGACACCAGATCCATTGTAAGGATTCATGCACACAAACATATTTTTCTTCCGCTTCCGTTTTTTTACAGGCCCGTATGCAGAACCATTCATTTCAATAGGGTTTGAAAACAAAATTGAAATTACTCTGTGTGAATTATGTGTCCACATGTCCAGACATTTTGTGGACAAGGACAGGCATTGTTACAATAGATTTGCAAAAAAAAAAAAAACAGATACAACACGGACGTCACACGGATGTCATCCTTTTTCTTTTTTATCTGTGTTTTGCAGACCGCAAAATACACACGGTCGTGTGCATGAGCCCTAACAATGCCTGTCCTTGTTCGCAAAACTGATAAGAATAGGACATGTTCTATTTTTTTATGCGGACATATGGACACAGAATGCACACGGAATAATTTCTGTTTTTTTCAAGCCCTATTGAAATGAATGGTTCCGTATATGGACCTGTAAAAAAACCAAACGGGAAAAGGAAGAAAAAAACATTTGTCTGCATGAGCCCTTAAATGTCTTCTAATCTGAAATCTTCAACTACTTTGATCTCCACTTCTAAAAGTGGGGAGGCTCCAGCCTGTAATGCCCTCCTGTAGTGCTCCAGCCTGTAATGCCCTCCTGTAGTGCTCCAGCCTGTAATGCCCTCCTGTAGTGCTTCATCCTGTAATGCCCCCTGTAGTGCTCCAGCCTGTAATGCCCCCCTGTAGTGCTCCAGCCTGTAATGCCCCCTGTCGTGCTCCAGCCTGTAATGCCCCCTGTAGTGCTCCAGCCTGTAATGCCCCCCTGCAGTGCTCCAGCCTGTAATGCCCTCCTGTAGTGCTCCAGCCTGTAATGCCCCCCTGTAGTGCTCCAGCCTGTAATGCCCTCCTGTAGTGCCCCAGCCTGTAATGTGCCCCTGTAGTGCTCCAGCCTGTAATGCCCTCCTGTAGTGCTCCAGCCTGTAATGTGCCCCTGTAGTGCTCCAGCCTGTAATGTGCCCCTGTAGTGCTCCAGCCTGTAATGCCCTCCTGTAGTGCTTCAGCCTGTAATGCCCCCTGTAGTGCTCCAGCCTGTAATGTGCCCCTGTAGTGCTCCAGCCTGTAATGTGCCCCTGTAGTGCTCCAGCCTGTAATGTGCCCCTGTAGTGCTCCAGCCTGTAATGCCCTCCTGTAGTGCTCCAGCCTGTAATGCCCTCCTGTAGTGCTCCAGCCTGTAATGCCCTCCTGTAGTGCTCAGCTGTAATGCCTCCTGTAGTGCCCCTGTAGTGCTCCAGCCTGTAATGCCTCCTGTAGTGCTCCAGCCTGTAATGCCCTCCTGTAGTGCTCCAGCCTGTAATGCCCTCCTGTAGTGCTCCAGCCTGTAATGCCCTCCTGTAGTGCTCCAGCCTGTAATGCCCTCCTGTAGTGCTCCAGCCTGCAATGCCCTCCTGTAGTGCTCCAGCCTGTAATGCCCTCCTGTAGTGCTCCAGCCTGTAATGCCCTCCTGTAGTGCTCCAGCCTGTAATGCCCTCCTGTAGTGCTCCAGCCTGTAATGCCCTCCTGTAGTGCTCCAGCCTGTAATGCCCTCCTGTAATGCTCCAGCCTGTAATGCCCCCCTGTAGTGCTCCAGCCTGTAATGCCCCCCTGTAGTGCTCAAGCCTGTAATGCCCCCCTGTAGTGCTCCAGCCTGTAATGCCCTCCTGTAGTGCTCCAGCCTGTAATGTGCCCCTGTAGTGCTCCAGCCTGTAATGTGCCCCTGTAGTGCTCCAGCCTGTAATGTGCCCCTGTAGTGCTCCAGCCTGTAATGCCCCCCCTGTAGTGCTCCAGCCTGTAATGCCCCCCCCTGTAGTGCCCCAGCCTGTAATGTGCCCCTGTAGTGCTCCAGCCTGTAATGCCCTCCTGTAGTGCTTCAGCCTGTAATGCCCCCTGTAGTGCTTCAGCCTGTAATGCCCCCTGTAGTGCTTCAGCCTGTAATGCCCCCTGTAGTGCTCCAGCCTGTAATGTGCCCCTGTAGTGCTCCAGCCTGTAATGTGCCCCTGTAGTGCTCCAGCCTGTAATGCCCTTCTGTAGTGCTTCAGCCTGTAATGCCCCCTGTAGTGCTTCAGCCTGTAATGCCCCCTGTAGTGCTTCAGCCTGTAATGCCCCCTGTAGTGCTCCAGCCTGTAATGTGCCCCTGTAGTGCTCCAGCCTGTAATGTGCCCCTGTAGTGCTCCAGCCTGTAATGCCCTTCTGTAGTGCTCCAGCCTGTAATGCCCTCCTGTAATGCTCCAGCCTGTAATGCCCCTGTAGTGCTCCAGCCTGTAATGCCCCCTGTAGTGCTCCAGCCTGTAATGCCCCCTGTAGTGCTCCAGCCTGTAATGCCCCCTGTAGTGCTCCAGCCTGTAATGCCCCCTGTAGTGCTCCAGCCTGTAATGCCCCCTGTAGTGCTCCAGCCTGTAATGCCCCCTGTAGTGCTCCAGCCTGTAATGCCCCCTGTAGTGCTCCAGCCTGTAATGCCCCCTGTAGTGCTCCAGCCTGTAATGCCCTCCTGTAGTGCTCCAGCCTGTAATCCCCCCTGTAGTGCTCCAGCCTGTAATCCCCCTGTAGTGCTCCTGCCTATAATGCCGTCCTGTAGTGCTCCAGCCTGTAATGCCCTCCTGTAGTGCTCCTGCCTGTAATGCTGTCCTGTAGCGCTCCAGCCTGTAATGTGCTATTGTAGTGCTCCAGCCTGTAATGCCCTCCTGTAGTGCTCCAGCCTGTAATGTGCCATTGTAGTGCTCCAGCCTGTAATGTCCTCCTGTAGTGCTCCAGCCTGTAATGTGCCCCTGTAGTGCTCCAGCCTTTAATGCCCTCATGTAGTGCTCCAGTCTGTAATGCCCTCCTGTAGTGCTCCTGCCTGTAATGTGCCATTGTAGTGCTCCAGCCTGTAATGTCCTCCTGTAGTGCTCCAGCCTGTAATGTGCCCCTGTAGTGCTCCAGCCTGTAATGTGCCCCTGTAGTGCTCCAGCCTGTAATGCCCTCCTGTAGTGCTCCAGTCTGTAATGCCCCCCTGTAGTGCTCCAGCCTGTAATGCCCCCCCGTAGTGCTCCAGCCTGTAATGCCCTCCTGTAGTGCCCCAGCCTGTAATGTGCCCCTGTAGTGCTCCAGCCTGTAATGCCCTCCTGTAGTGCTCCAGCCTGTAATGCCCTCCTGTAGTGCTTCAGCCTGTAATGCCCCCTGTAGTGCTCCAGCCTGTAATGTGCCCCTGTAGTGCTCCAGTCTGTAATGTGCCCCTGTAGTGCTCCAGCCTGTAATGCCCTCCTGTAGTGCTCCAGCCTGTAATGCCCTCCTGTAGTGCTCCAGCCTGTAATGCCCCCCTGTAGTGCTCCAGCCTGTAATGCCCCCCTGTAGTGCTCCAGCCTGTAATGCCCTCCTGTAGTGCTCCAGCCTGTAATGTGCCCCTGTAGTGCTCCAGCCTGTAATGCCCCCCCTGTAGTGCTCCAGCCTGTAATGCCCCCCCTGTAGTGCCCCAGCCTGTAATGTGCCCCTGTAGTGCTCCAGCCTGTAATGCCCTCCTGTAGTGCTTCAGCCTGTAATGCCCCCTGTAGTGCTTCAGCCTGTAATGCCCCCTGTAGTGCTTCAGCCTGTAATGCCCCCTGTAGTGCTCCAGCCTGTAATGTGCCCCTGTAGTGCTCCAGCCTGTAATGTGCCCCTGTAGTGCTCCAGCCTGTAATGCCCTCCTGTAGTGCTCCAGCCTGTAATGCCCTCCTGTAGTGCTCCAGCCTGTAATGCCCTCCTGTAATACTCCAGCCTGTAATGCCCCCTGTAGTGCTCCAGCCTGTAATGCCCCCTGTAGTGCTCCAGCCTGTAATGCCCCCTGTAGTGCTCCAGCCTGTAATGCCCCCTGTAGTGCTCCAGCCTGTAATGCCCCCTGTAGTGCTCCAGCCTGTAATGCCCCCTGTAGTGCTCCAGCCTGTAATGCCCTCCTGTAGTGCTCCAGCCTGTAATCCCCTCTGTAGTGCTCCTGCCTATAATGCCGTCCTGTAGTGCTCCAGCCTGTAATGCCCTCCTGTAGTGCTCCTGCCTGTAATGCTGTCCTGTAGTGCTCCAGCCTGTAATGTGCTATTGTAGTGCTCCAGCCTGTAATGCCCTCCTGTAGTGCTCCAGCCTGTAATGTGCCATTGTAGTGCTCCAGCCTGTAATGTCCTCCTGTAGTGCTCCAGCCTGTAATGTGCCCCTGTAGTGCTCCAGTCTGTAATGCCCTCATGTAGTGCTCCAGTCTGTAATGCCCTCATGTAGTGCTCCAGTCTGTAATGCCCTCCTGTAGTGCTCCTGCCTGTAATGTGCCATTGTAGTGCTCCAGCCTGTAATGTCCTCCTGTAGTGCTCCAGCCTGTAATGTGCCCCTGTAGTGCTCCAGCCTGTAATGTGCCCCTGTAGTGCTCCAGCCTGTAATGCCCTCCTGTAGTGCTCCAGCCTGTAATGCCCTCCTGTAGTGCTCCAGCCTGTAATGCCCTCCTGTAGTGCTCCAGCCTGTAATGCCCCCCTGTAGTGCTCCAGCCTGTAATGCCCCCCTGTAGTGCCCCAGCCTGTAATGTGCCCCTGTAGTGCTCCAGCCTGTAATGCCCTCCTGTAGTGCTTCAGCCTGTAACGCCCCCTGTAGTGCTCCAGCCTGTAATGTGCCCCTGTAGTGCTCCAGCCTGTAATGTGCCCCTGTAGTGCTCCAGCCTGTAATGCCCTCCTGTAGTGCTCCAGCCTGTAATGCCCTCCTGTAGTGCTCCAGCCTGTAATTCCCTCCTGTAGTGCTCCAGCCTGTAATGCCCTCCTGTAGTGCTCCAGCCTGTAATGCCCTCCTGTAGTGCTCCAGCCTGTAATGCCCTCCTGTAGTGCTCCATCCTGTAATGCCCTCCTGTAGTGCTCCAGCCTGTAATGCCCTCCTGTAGTGCTCCAGCCTGTAATGCCCTCCTGTAGTGCTCCAGCCTGTAATGCCCTCCTGTAGTGCTCCAGCCTGTAATGCCCTCCTGTAGTGCTCCAGCCTGTAATGCCCTCCTGTAGTGCTCCAGCCTGTAATGCCCTCCTGTAGTGCTCCAGCCTGTAATGCCCTCCTGTAGTGCTCCAGCCTGTAATGCCCTCCTGTAGTGCTCCAGCCTGTAATGTGCCATTGTAGTGCTCCAGCCTGTAATGTGCCATTGTAGTGCTCCAGCCTGTAATGTGTCATTGTAATGCTCCAGCCTGTAATGCCCCCTGTAGTGCTCCAGCCTGTAACGCCCTCATGTAGGGCTCCAGCCTGTAATGCCCTCCTGTAGTGCCCCAGCCTGTAATGTCTTCCTGTAGTGCCCCAGCCTGTAATGTCTTCCTGTAGTGCTCCAGCCTGTAATGTGCCCCGGTAGTGCTCCAGCCTGTAATGCCCCCCTGTAGTGCTCCAGCCTGTAATGTCCTCCTGTAGTGCTCCAGCCTGTAATGTGCCATTGTAGTGCTCCAGCCTGTAATGCCCTCCTGTTGCAGCCGGTAGTGTCCCCATATTAAAAATAAAAAAAAATCAAATTAAAATTTAAAAAAATCACCTGACTCTCATTCTCCATCGCAGTCCATGATGCAGGCCATAAGTCTCTACCGGCCTGTGACCTGAGTCACTGCATCTTGATGCAGTGGTCACAATGATCGCAATCTTCTTTTCTGGGTCTATTGCGGCGCGATCATGTGATCACGAATGCCTGTGTCAGAGATCAGACGTTCGTGACCCTGTTGTGATCATGCTGCCTGATGTCCTCACAACCTCTTGGACTGTTCTACTGCCTCAGGGTGGTCTTCAGGCCAAATGGCCTCCAGCCTGTGAGGCTGAATGGCATGCCGTAACCCAAACTGACGCCGCCATAGAGGTTCATCTCGTCTTATGGAAGATGTGGCCCTGGAGCTAGGCTGTAGCTATATAGGGGATGCAGATGTAGTAGTTTTACCTATGTGTGACATCATTGCGGCTGCTGTGTCTAGCCACAGAGAGCCCACAGGAGAGACTTGCTGTCGTGGGAAAGTGTGGTAGGTAGGTGATTATACAGTTGGTACTAAGGAGGCATCACTCTGTGTGGGGGCACTTATAAGAGCATCATAATTTGTGGGGGGTGAGGTTAGCACCTAAGAGGGCATCACACTTGGGGCCACTTATGGGACCATCATACTATATTGGGGCACTAACAGGGAATCATTACTCTCTGGGGAGCTCCATTACTGTATGGAGGGTACTAGGAATCATTACTATTGTGAGGAAGAAGTAAGAAGCTATTCTTACTGTGTTGGTACACCAAGGCCCCATTCACACAACTGTGTCCAGTTTGTGGACTGCAAACCGGGGATCTGCAAAAACATGTACATTGGCCATATGCACCTCATATGGCGGTTTGGACCCACTGACTTGAATAAGTCCACAATCCGCAAGATGCAGCCAAAGATAGGAGATGTCCTATCGTTGGCCACAACATGAGAATCGCAGACTCATTGAAATCAATGGGTACATACCACAATGAGGGTTGCACACAGCCTGAGTCCCTGTTTTAAGGATCTGCGGTTTGCGGTCCACAAAACGGACACAGTTGTGTGAATGGACCCTTAGGGGTTGTTACTACTGTATGTGAATATAAAAATGAGATTCCTTAGTGGTTGATACATTTTAATGGCTAACTGAAAAGATTGTGACTTTGGGCCAAATTCTAAGCGTGCTATTCCAGTGCTCCCTTGCAGGGCCGGCGTCAGCACCCTGCATACCCGGGCAAGTGCTGGAGCCCACTGCTCCTGGGCGGCCCACAGCACAGCTAATTGTAATGTTGAAGCAGGCAGCCGTTCGCTCCCCACTACACCAATCAGCTGCCAGAGCTCCACAGCAGAAGCACGATTTGCTCACACATCGTTCTTCTGGTCTGTGTAGGAAGAGGATCAGGGCAGGCTGGGAATCGGCCTCTGCTCCTCCTCCTACGCTGCAGCGCGATGGGTCACAGTAACCCATACCTCCCAACTTTTGAAAATTGCAAAGAGGGACAATATGTGCAGCGCGCATCACGGCAGTTTTTTTAATACTAGGCCACGCCTCTAACTCCGCCCAAATCATAATTACTGGAATCCCTGCGGCCTTTTTTTTTCTTGTACTTCATTGTCCATATAAATATAAACACATAAATTATCAGATTATAGATATTTTAAGGTCCAAATTGCACCAAATAATGAAGTTCTGCTCTAATATACAGGTAGAAACCAAACAGATAGTTTAGTAAGGAGCAATTTAGTAAATGTATTAATGCACAATTATGCATTAGTTCTCCAGGTCAAAAAGAGGGACATTTAAGGATCAAAGAGGGACAGAGGGACTTAGGTCAAAAAGAGGGACTGTCCCTCCCAAAGAGGGACACTTGGGAGGTATGCAGTAACCTGCTGCTGCTGGAGAGTGCAGATCATGGGAGGAACCAGGTGAGTATTTACTGTCTGTTTTTTTTTTTCCACTTCCTATAAAGGGGCACATATCTGGCCATAGCTTCTGTGAGGGGGCACACATTTTGGCATCTCAACTGTGAGGGGACACATATCTTGACATATCTATGTCATATCTATGATACTTTATTGCCCAAAGGCCCACATGAACTTGGAGCCGGGCCTGCTCTCTTGGTTTTCACCCATTAACCCCTATAGAGGGATCTGGTCTTCGCCGCAGTTTGGTCCCAGTACACTTGTCAGCTGACCTGTAAGCAACAGACACGCTGGTACAAGGCACCAGCAATCCAGGCATACAATATAGAACACCGTTCAGACACAAGACCAGGATACAACAACGCAGTGTCACGGTGAACCGCACTGTGAAAGTTGTGGTGTGCTACCAACGTCATTAATGGTGCTCCTCACATTTTTTAAAAGTCAGGAATTAGGCCCCTTGCACACGACCGTATGCCCTCCGTGAGCGGGCCATATGTCCCGGAGCGGCATCGATCATGCGCACGGGAGCACACAGCATCATTGATTACAATGACGCTGTGCACGTCGGGCTGCCCGCGGGACTATTGTCCTGCACCCATATGATCCTATGAGTGCGAGACAAAAGCCCCATGGGCGGCCCGGCGTGCACAGCATTATTGTAATCAATGATGCTGTGCGCTCCCGTGCGCATGATCCATGCCGCTCCGGGATATATGGCCCGCTCACGGAGGGCATACGGTCGTGTGAAAGGGGCCTTATGCAGATATTTTATTAGGGCCCAGGACCTTAGATAAGCCTCTGTGACAAGGGCGCAGCTTCACTTTAAACTCCAATCCTCCAGGAGCTGAGGTTCATCCATGAAATGATCTTTTCCCAGCATTTAGGGAGTATGTTGAGCTGTTATTTTCTGGACATTCTCCATAAGGGACCGGTAAGCTCAGCCTCTAATGATTATTCTTTCATGCTTTCTCATTTACATTTGTATTTTGCTTTTATTCAGAAATAAAACCAAGAACAGGACAGGAACAAGACATTAACATCTGAAAGCACATAAGAGAGATTTATTGTAACCACCGAGAGGAGGGAAATGAAGGCAGCAGAAATGTGAAAAACATCTGCACTGATCAGGTTTTCTTGCTCGTAAGTAAAAGATGTGACTGAGACATTTCCTGCTCAAGATTATTGTAGAAATCAGTGCAAATTCAAAATCCCAGCAGTATTACTATATTGATGATCGAGTCCATTCAGAGGCTGATGCAAAGAGGCCTTGTTTACATGATTGTCCTGAAATACAGAACTTAAAGGATTTGTCCAATGGGCTATTTTTTTTAGAGAAGCGTCAAAATGGCGTAAAACTAATAAAAGAGCATTATTCCGTTCACCAATCCCCTGTCACAGGATTCCCACACTTACCAGGTCCCTACTGCTTTTTCCTTCCTGGTCTTGTTTCCACAGAGGAAATGGGAGGAGATGGCCACTCAGCCAATCACAGGTTGAGCAGGCATCTCCTGCCATTTCCTGTGTGTCTAGTCCTGACCAGGAAGTAGAGACGAATGGGGACCTGGTAGGCATGGAAAGGGCGGCAACAAGGGATTGGTGAAATGAGTAGTGCTCATTCTGCTCTTATTTTTATTTTTAATTATTCCTCTGTACAAGTCCTTTTAATGACCTTTTCCACAAAAGATATTTAAGATATTCCATAGTATATGCCATAAATGCTGATATCCCACCATTGGTTCCCCCGGCTATCGGAACAGATGGCTTGGCTGTTTCGGTAACTCCCATACACTAGAATCAAGAGAGCACCAGACATACACCGTCACCCCTTCATTGAAACACTTCCTCAGTTTCGGGAATCAGCTGACCTCTGTTCTTCTTATAGAGGGCCCCACCTAAAAGACATTTAGCATATTTGGTGCATATGCCATGAATGTATTTGGAAAAAAACAGTTCTCCATTGTTAATATTCATTATGGAGTCACTCTCAGGCGATGATAAATCACATTTGATGTTGGCTAGTTTACTAAGGTGAGACTTCCTTATCTGATCGCCAAAGAACAACATGTTTCATATCTCAAATCTGAACATCACGTATGTACTTTCATGCGGTTTAAGGCTTTGCTCATCCTGCCATCAGAGGTAGTTTAGTATCACAATGATTGGCCTTCTTAACAATCAAGTAGCTCCTGTTCAGGCACGTCTACTAATCCTGGCTAGTAAATGACCTTTGTTAAGCCTTGTGCACATGGCCATTGCTGGCCGTGGCCCAAATTGCAGCCCACAAACAGCAGGTCCACAATATGCGGGCACCGACCGTGTGCAGATCCGGAGCTGTGGTGCTGAACGGAGGCGCAGAACCCCCCCCCCCCCCTATTTTTTCGCGGTGCGGACGGATCACGAACCCATTCAAGTTCAATGGGTCTGGATCCGTTGCGGCAGCCACATGGATGGCGCCCGCGCATTGTGGGTTGCGATGTACAGAATGGCTGAACAGCTTTTTCGGCCGTGTGCAGGAGGCCTTCGACTGTTATTCAAAAAGTAAATCCGTATAGATGGTGCTTCGAATATAGTCAGTGACAACGAATTATTAATACTCTGAAAAAAGAACTACAAGGATTGCGGGACTGGGAATACCCCAATAAGCAATGTACATTATGATGATTGTATAGTGTGCCCAATGGTTATATAAGCCAGCTGTACTTGTTGGTCCTCCAATACCAAGGGCTGACTGTCCTTAAAGGGTGTTTTTTCGGGAATATTAACTATTATGGGAAGGCTGTTAACCTGCATCGGCTCCTGAAAGGTTCATACTTACCTGCTTCCCGCTTCCAGCTGGGCCATACATATTAGATGGTCTGTTGGTTCCACCGAAATTGGCAGGTTCATTCAGCAATCATCTAATGTGTTTGGCCACCTTTACATAGCATTCATGTGTGTTCAATGCGGAGAAACAGCTTCCAGGCACTCTTAGCCTATCTACCGTAGGAACAAAGGATCAATCATGTTGGATACTTCTTTCTCAACATTTGCCGTTGGGAGAGAGTCTGGTGAACCCCCCCCCCCCCCCCCCATTAGATGGTGAATGAATCCTGTCAAAATCCAAGGGTGCGGCCAGCATTTACAAATGGCTATATGGATTGTAAGGGTTTTCTGAATACAGTTTAGTTTATGGGGCACCAATTGTTTGCAGTAAATTTTGTACGACCATACATATACATGAACAAATGGCACCCAACATTAGTTAGTGATAGTAGTACGAAACGGAACACAATTCCATCCCTTGGAATTTGTTTCAAAATTAGTATTATTTTTGTCTTCCAGAAAACCATTCAATGCCAATAGTCTGTTAAACAATAGAGGTGGTGATGTTCCTCCACACTAGGATATGCTGCATTGATTTCTGCATTGCTTCACTTTAAGACTTCTATGATGCTCTCTAGAATTTCCCTAGAGAGTTTTAAGTATTTTAGAGCTTATTTGTGGTTAAGACCCTACAGAGGTGGACTGAAGCTTTTATGACTGTGTGTCAACAGCGTGGGAGCTCTAACTGCATTGGGTCTATCATCATGAACTCATGTGCCACATGATTTACTAGATACAATTCCGTAAATTCTCTCTCTTTATAGACATCTTTCTGTATATGTTGTATGTGGAAAAGCTTCAACCCTAAATCAAGGAGACTTTCTCACCTTTCAGTCCACTTTACCCTCTCCCAAACTACATAGTCAAAAAGAAAACGTTCAGTGGTGGGGACAAGAAATCTTCCTCCATAAACTATAGGGGTGGCAATGGAAGTCCTGGCCGTGCACCACAAATACTCTTCTGCAATACAGGAGGTGTTCATGTTTGTCTTGTCAAGAGTATGAAGATCCAGGACTATCCCCTTGTCTCTATCACAGTTCCATCGGTTCTCAGGTTCAACTTATAATAAGTATTTTTTTCAGATTGTTCCATCTTTTCTCTGTGCCTTCTGTCTAGGGCAATGCATCCTATTTGACTATGGTGGTTCCCAAATACATATTTACTACTGTAAATACGCCATTCACTTTTTATATCCTCCTAATCAATAACAGTAGTCTATAAATTACATTTACTACATAGTTAAATGATATTCACAGCAGTATATTCAGGGTCTATCACATTTCTAAGCAATTGGTGCCACCAGGGGCGTAGCTATAGGCTCATGAGCCCTGGTGCAAAAGTTTAGCTTGGGCCCCCTTCCTGCAGTACTTTATGGCCGGGGGCAGGGAAGCACATAGCCTTCGTTCACCCCCCCCCCCATAACAAATTCTTTTCCCTCCAGTCAGAGGTGTAACTGGACCAGCATACACTTTCTATAACACTGGTGTCTTCTTATGCAGCACAAGGGTCTTTGGGCCCCCTCAGGCTCCTGGGCCCGGTAGCGACTGCTACCTCTGCACCTCCTATAGCTACACCCCTGGGTGCCACCATTTTGAATAAAGTTGACCAAAGTTGACCATTTTGGCTTCTTCTCTAGTCAGTGCCACAGAAGGACTAACATGAGGTATTTATTTTTAGTTGCTATTAGACATAATCGAACTGTTTCTGAGTGTTTTATGGAATGTAAGAAAATGATACAGAGATGCATTCCAATAATCTACATGTATGTATGCACCCTTCCAGCACGTGACTTGAGTGAGACTACAAGGTGACCAATTCCGGGGTTAAGTGAAAGTCCACACACCCCAAAAACACTCTGCCACCTATCACATTGTGGAGGGCCTGACAGGTAGCTCAAAACACACACTGTGCTCTTCAGCAGTCAAACTGTTAAACACTGTTTGAAAGGCTGTGGATTCTTTTAGTGCATACAAGGACTAAGGCCGTGTTCACATCTGCGTTGTGAACTCCAGCACTGTAATCCGGTCATTGTATCATACATGCTACATGCAAGATTTTTTGTCCGTCTGAAAGTTTGCATATATGCCGGAATGCGGTGGGATTACCGCCGGATCCCATTGCAGTGAATGGGAATCCGGCATTGCACCGTGGGAAATGGCTATGCCGGATATGGTAAACTCCACCAGTCTGTTCCTCCGCCAGAACAGACTGCTGGAGTTCACATCACAGATGTGAACCCAACCTTAGGGAATGGCCACAGTGCAGCTTGAACCGGACACACAGTAACCATCAAAACTGCTAATGAACAGTGAAAAACAATTGGCTTGTAATGAATTAATCAAATATTACCATGGCATAGTAATGAGGTTCAAGCCACGCTGTGGCCATGTCTGAGCCTCTGCACTCGAAACATGTTGACGTTTTAAACTTAAAAGGGAGAAAATGACAGGAGACCTAAGACAAGTCTTTCTGCTTCCTTGAACATAGTAAGAACAATGGATTCACTGCTCAATCTTGGCTGGCCCTCAAAACCTGTGAAGCCTTCTTTGTTTGCAATATGTTTTATGCTTTTGGTTCAGGTTTCGGAGCTGCTAAATAATAGGGGACATTCACATGACCGTAAGTGTTTTGCGGTTCTCAAACCATGGATCTGCAAAACATGGGTGGCCGGCTATGTACGCATCACGATGTGGACCCATTGACTTCAACAGGTCTGGGGTCCGCATGTTGTGGGGAAATATAGGACACGAAAATATACACTGCAAAAAGATAAGATGGTGTATATTTCACCGCAACATGCAGATCACCGACCCATTACAATCAAGGGGTCCGCACAATGATGCGGTGTGCACAAGGACCTGTATCGTGTGAATGCCGCCTTAGTCAAAAGTGTCAATTCCTGGACATTAGGTAATAAGGTGGAAAGGACTATTAAAGGGGTTCTCCGAGTTATATAGATTGATGACTTATCCTCAGGATAGGTCATCAATATCAGACCGGCGGTGGTCTGACACCCGGCACCCCCGCCGATCAGCTGTTTGAAGAGGAGGCGTGCGCCTACCGCCCCATTAATTTCTATGGGAAGAATCGCTTCCATAGACTTGTATGGGAGCGATTCTTCCCTTTGAAATGAATGGAGCGGTGAGGTGTAATTACACCTACTCACCACTACCCCGTGTGAGCCAGCATGTAAACAGTGAAGAGGAGGCAGCGCTGATACGACGCGTGCCTCCTCTTCAAACAGCTGATCGGCATGGGTGCCGGGTGTCGGACACCCGCGATCTGATATTGATCCTGAGGATAGGTCATCAATAAATATAACTCGGAGAACCCCTTTAATATTAACTAAGTAATTGTCCCTCCCCACTATAGTAGATTGGGTGCTTAGTTTGGACTGAGGTCCATTTGCCCATTCTTTGAAGAATGTACAAGCCAGGCTTAGGTGTCACGTCTCACACTTTCTCCACTTTGAAGAATCTTTGCAAAATTAGTCATTCAGCATTTTTCATTACAGTGCGGGCATATAGTCATGAGTTATTTTATCTAGAAGCTCACAGCATGAAGTAATTGTTTAAATTTATATATGAAGGCACAAATTGAAAGTGAATATGCAGTATTAGTTAAATACTTTGGCATCGGATTCCTGCTCCCAGTGTTGACTGAAGACTGCAATCCTGCAACCATGCCTTTTACTGCTGCATCAATAAATGAGGTCATGGCTGACACATCCATTTAACTGTTTAAATGGGCTGTAGACAACGGTGCAGGAGCTGGCTTGGTGCAGACTGCATAATGGGAAGCACAGAACTACTTGCTCATTTATTAATGTGATTTATTGGCTTCTGCACTGTTAAGAACCATAATGCAGTACTTTCCAACGATAGGACAGGCTACAAATAGGGCCAAATGCAAATGTCATAACCCTCCAAGAGACATCTATACTTTACTTATATGATGATTTCATTTTCGGTCTGTTCTGGCGCCATATAAGGCTACTTTCACACTAGCGTTTTAAAATTCCGGTATTGAGTTCCGTCATAGGGGCTCAATACCGGAATAAAACGCTTCAGTTTTGTCCCCATTCATTGTCAATGGGGACAAAACTGAACTGAAGACAACGGAATGCTCCTGAAAGCATTCCGTTCCGTCTTCAGACCGGAGAACAAACCGCAGCATGCTGCGGTTTGCTCTCCGGTCCAGGCATCCGCACCAAGACGGATCCGGAATGACCCCCAATGCAAGTCAATGGGGGTGGATCCGTCTGGTGTGACCATAATGGTAACCGGATCCGCCCTCCATTGAATTTCAATGGAGTCCATTACGGATCCGGGTACACATAGACACATACAGACATAAACATACACACACATAAAGACATACAAACACACATACATACTTACATGCTCCCCGGCAGGTCTTCGGAGCGTCAGGACGGCTCACACAGGTCACGATTCCCCACAGCGCCCTCTGCTGGGCGCCTGGTGGAATCGTCAGATGACGATTCCACCAGGCGCCCAGCAGAGGGTGCTGTGGGGAATCGTGACCTGTGTGAGCCGTCCTGACGCTCCGAAGACCTGCCGGGGAGCATGTAAGTATGTATGTGTGTTTGTATGTCTATATGTGTGTGTATGTTTATGTGTATGTATATGTATGTACTGTGTGACATGTGTGGGGCCGGAGCGCGGTTCCGGCTCCACACATGTCACTGCGGCAGGCCTGATCCGGCAGCACCCTTCACCTGCCGGATCAGGCCTGCCGCCAGTGTGAAAGTAGCCTAACTTAAAATATTGCAATAACAATAAGAAGCATCCACAAGCATTGTATTTACTTAAAGGGGTTGTCCTACGCAAAATATTTCAAATCAGTACTTGTATATGAACACTTTTGTAATTGCATTTAATTAAAAATTTAGCATAGCCACTGAGTTATTCAAGAAAATCTATCTGTATAGCGCCCCCTGCTGTTAGTTTTATTCTTATTTCTTTGTCCTGCTCACTGAGATGGCCGCACACAGAAGCGCACCGACAGGGGGGGTCCAACAGGTCTGGACCCCCCCTTAGAGTCATTCACTATTTTTTTTTTTTTATTCCTCAGGGCCGCAACGCCAATCGCCACAGGCGGTGCGGCCCTGGGTCTAATTGCAGGCGGCGTGGTGGGGGCAATAGGAGATGAGCGCTTCCATTGTGGAAGAGCTCATCTGTATATTCATCTGTATCGTCCTCCTCAGGACAGCGATACAGATGCCTGTGCTGCGGCAGGGGAGGGAGAGGCGTCTCCCTTCCCTGTTCTTATGATAGGCTGCAGACACTAATGCCTGCGGCCTATCAGAGGACATCATTATCATCGCGCCACCTGAGCCGGGCAGCACACAGCAGGGACACAGGCTGAAAGAGGCCTGCATCGCATCGCTGCTGATGAAGGTAAGTATTAGTGGTTTTTGTTTTTTTCTGTTTTGTTTTTTCTTAATAGATGCCACATTATAGGGGGGGCACCTGCTGGTATTTCTCACTGGCCCATTCTTTTATTTTTTTTTTTGTGGGGGGGGGGGCTTGCACTATGGGGGCATCTGAGGGCATTTATTTCTTGCCCATTTTGTGGGGGGCACTACTGCGGCATTTCTTACTGGCACATTAAGGGGGGGCACCGTGGGGGAGAGGAGCACTGTGGGGGCATCTGGGGGCTCTAAAGTGGCCTTTTTTCATTGACACATTATGGGGGGCACTATAGGGGAAAGCAGCACTATGGGGCATCTGGTGGCACTATAGGGGCATTATCTGGGGGGCACTATGGGGGAGTGGAGCACTATGGGGGCATCTGGGAGCTCTAAAGAGGCCTTTTTATTGGCACATTATGGGGGGCCCTATGGCATCTGGTGGCAATAAGGGGGCATTTTTTACAGGCACATGGGAGACACTAGGGAAGAGCGGCACTATGGGGCATCTGGTGGCACTATAGGGGCATTATTTGGGGGCACTATGGGGGAGTGGAGCACTATAGGGCATCTGGTGGCACTATAGGGGCATCTTTTTGGGGCATCTGGTGGCTCTAAAGGGGCATTTTTTACTGGCACATTATAGGGGGCACTATGGCTTCTGGCTCTAAGGGGGCCTTTTTTACTGGCACATTATGGGAGGCACTATGGGGGAGAGTGGCACTATGGGGCATCTGGTGGCACTATAGGGGCATTATTTTGGGCCACTTTGGGGGAGTGGAGCACTATGGGGGGCATCTGGTGACTCTAAAGGGGCATTTTTTTCTATCTCATTATAGGGGGCACTATGGCATCTGGCACTAAGGGGGCAATTTTTACTGGCACATTATGGGGGAGAGGCGCACTATAGGGGCATCTGCTGGGGCAGCAAGTAGGGGCATTTTTTACTGGCACATTATGGGGGAGAGGCGCACTATAGGGGCATCTGCTGGGGCAGCAAGTAGGGGCATTTTTTACTGGCATATTATGGGGGCATTTACTGGGGCACTGTATAGGAGTATTTTATACTGGCATACATTATGGGGACATTAGCTCAACTGCGGGCACTAAGTGGGGGTATTTCTTGTACTGTCATAAGGAGAATTACTACTACTAGGGGGTATTATGGTAAGCTTTACTACTACTGGGGGCTATGGGGAACATGATTACTAGTACGGGCACTATGGGGCATTATCAGTGCTCTGACAGAGAATTATTTCTATTGGTGGGATTTTGGGGAGCACTGTTACTTTGGGGGGCACCCTGGCACAGTATCAGTTAAGCACAATTATTTTTGGGGGATTATCTTTATACTATTAGTGTCCAGACGCAGTTATTTTTTAGAGCACCGTGTGCCAATAATTGGTGAAGGGGGCACGATCTGTGTGGTACTGGTATTTTCAGGGGGATTGCTTCTGCAGTATAGTATTCAGGAGCACAGCATTGGGGGTGACAGGAAAGGGTGTTCAGAAGATGTGAAGATGATGGAAATGTGGGAAACAACTAATGTCTGTTTGTCAATCTCTGCAGAGACGGGAGATGGCTAAAAAAATCATCATGGCGGTCTGGTCTGAATGGAGAAGATGAGGAAAGAGACTGTCTACAACAAAGGTGACATCACTGGATGTAAGAGGTATGTGGTGCTATGTAGGAGAGGAGATGCTCCGGCTCCTCCCCCTGCCATTTGCAGAAGGAGGATTCAGAGCTGGGTGAGGACAGCCAAGGGGGGCAGCAGGTCACGGGCAGGTGGCGGATGGTGGGGGGAACCACAGGCCTTGAGCAGGATCTGAGGAGAGGGGAGGATCTAATGCGTACTAATTTATAAAATGCGTACGCATTAGTGTACATACTAAAATATGTGTATGAATTAGCGTGCAGATTTGAAAAAGCGCACGCAAATTCCACCCGAGCATGCTCGCTCATCTCTAGTCCCAGCACGTGTCCCAGCCCAGCCAATAGAGAGCTGGGAGTCTGGGACACGCCATAGGCTGTGGGCAACCTTCACCCCCACCCTCCAGTGAGGTGTAGGTGGGAGGCGTGTCATCAGAGGGCGTGTCATCAGGGGCGTGACACGTCATTGGGGGGGGGGGCTCCCGGACATAACTTCGCTTAGGGCCCCAGAAATGCCAAGACCGCCCCTGGGCACTCGGTCTGTAAAAGGTTAGACATCACTGGCCTAGAGCATCACACTGCCCTTGCCAGCTTGCCTTCTTCCCAAAACTATATCTTGATGCCAAAGGCAAGCAACCCACAACACGTGGCCATCCATATGATGTAAAAGAAACTACTCTACCTTCTTCCATTGCTCCATGGTCCAGTTCTGGTGCCCACATTCCTAGTGATGGCACTTGTGGCAGTGGACAAGGATGATTCAGCACTCTGACCAGTCTACTCTATGCAGCCGCACATACAAGTTGCGAGTTCTGTACACCTTTCTATCATAGCCATCTCTAACTTTTTCAGCAATTTGTGTTCCTGTAGGATCTAACCACATGGGCTAGATATCACTAGCCACACACATCAATGAGCCTTGAGCACCCATGACCCTGTCATGAGGTCACTGGATTTCACCATTTTAGTGTTGCTCTGAAACATTCACCCAGCCATCACCGGGGCGGACTGGGAACTTAAAGGGGCCCTGGAAAAAATACTAAAAGTGGCCTTGTTATGTAGTCTGGTCCAAATTGATGGAAGGCCAGGCCAGCAGTACCATATTGTGGCACATTATACCACCCCAACATAGCCAAATACCACTGTCCATCACAAAATAAAGCAGCAGCACAAAATACATCCCCAAAAACTTCCACTAGCTGGCCATGAGGAGGGCTCAGGTGGCCCCCTGGGTATCGGCCCACCGGGAAATTTCCCTGTAAGGGCCAATCCGCCCCTGGCCATCACCATATTTTGACCATGTCAAAGATCCTTATACTCACCCATTTTTCCTGCTCCAGAACATCAACCTCAAGGGTTTGACATTCTCTTGCTGCCTAATATATCCCACCCCTTGAGAGATCATCACAAGATAATCCATGTCATTCAGTTCACCTGTAACCATTGCACATTGCATTACATGCAACTTTTAAACCACACCTCATTCTAGACGAAAAAGTAAGTGGTAGAGCTGTCAGTATTTATCATAACATAATTTGTTGATCAATATGTTACATTTTTGTGAACAATAATAGGTGCATCTAAAGGGTAATTGTTGAAACGTTCACTACACCAAGAAACGACTCGTTTATTGCTCAATCGTACCGATCATCACCTTGTGTAAAGCTACCTTAAGCAGGCTCGGACTGGCCCACAGGGGTACAGATGTATCCCCCAGTGGGCCTCTAGTCTCACACCCCCTGCACAAGTGGCACATAACACAGTAGACTTACTGCACTACATACATATATTCGATGTACTCAACCAGCCTATGTTCATATAAAAAACCTGATATATCCTTAAAGAAACTCCCAAGTTTATTATTATAGACACGATCAGAGCTGAGATGACTTCTAGGTATAGAAAAAAGCTGCCTTCTTCCCCAGGACCTATCTTCTCAAAGTTGCTGTAGGGATCCCCATATTCAATCATCTGGTAGCATCTTGCTGCTGTGTAAGCAGGTAATATTTCAATGTATCTGTATGGTGGGCCCCCAAAATACATTTTACTGGTGGGCCCTAGGCACCCCAGTCCGACACTGGCCTTAAAGGGGTATTCCCATCTCACAAATGTTTGTATAGTTAGATATAGCCATACCAATATTATTACTATTAGAATGTATTTATATAAAATGTACCGTTTAGAAGATTTTCCTATTTGTATATCCATTGTCCCACACACATCAGTCAGGCCGTTGCCCCTAGTTACGACCACCGCGGCCATGTAGTAGTGGTGGCCGGCTTGCTCATTTTCAAACCCGCTCTGAGGTAACTGCTGTATTGTGAATGCACATTACATGAACATGAGGAGACACATCTTAGGGTTGTAGCATTTTTGTCTGCGCTTCCAAAACGCAGAGAAATGGATCCTGTTCCAAGATCAATTCATCTCTATGGATCCGTTTATAAAGTCTGCGTTTTGGACGGATCCTAACCATTGTATTTTGGACTGGTAGCGTCCAAAAAGCAGATGTGAAAGTACCCTAAGATGTGTCTCCGCATGCTCATGCAATGTGCGTTCACAATACAGCAGTTAGCTCAGAGCGGGTTTGAACAAGAGCAAGCCGGCCACCACTACTACATGGCTGCGGTGGCCGTAACCAGGGGCAACGGCCTGACTGATGTGTGTGGGACAATGGATATACAAATAGGGAAATCTTCTAAACGGTACATTTTATATAAATACATTTTATTAGTAATAATATTGGTATGGCATTATCTAACTATACAAACTACATTTGTGAGATGGGAATACCCCTTTAAGTCATATATGTTTAAGAAAAGATGATTGACCTCAGGGAGATCAACCATCATCACCACAGAGATACCATCACGAGTCTCAACGTTGGTGAATCTAAAACAAGGCTCCCTGGGGAAAAGCAATATGCAAATCAAAAAGAAAACCACGGAGACACCATGACGTGTCTCAACGACGGTCAAACTAGCCAGGCCTTTCACCGGGAAGGAACAACCAAGGGAAGGGCAGTCTCCAAAAGGAAACCACCTATGCCAAAGCATGGTATCCATCCACAGACAGCTGTTTCGGGGTATTTGCCCCCTCATCAGTGTGGAGTAGGAATCTGGCTAGTGGGAGCAATGCCTAGTAGAAGATTATTTAAGAAAAGATGATTGACCTCAGGGAGGTCAACCATCATCACCACAGAGTGGCGCCCTTCCCTTGGTTGTTCCTTCCCGGTGAAAGGCCTGGCTAGTTTGACCGTCGTTGAGACACGTGATGGTATCTCCGTAGTTTTCTTTTTGATTTGCATATTGCTTTTCCCAGGGAGCCTTGTTTTAGATTCACCAACGTTGAGACTCGTGATGGTGTCTCTGTGGTGATGATGGTTGATCTCCCTGAGGTCAGTCATCTTTTCTTAAATAATCTTCTACTAGGCATTGCTCCCACTAGCCAGATTCCTAATCCACACTGATGAGGGGCAAATACCCCGAAACAGCTGTCTGTGGATGGATACCATGCTTTGGCATAGGTGGTTTCCTTTTGGAGACTGCCCTTCCCTTGGTTGTTCCTTCCTGGTGAAAGGCCTGGCTAGTTTGACTGTCATTGAGACATGTGATGGTGTCTCCGTGGTTTTCTTTTTGATTTGCTTAAGTCATATATGGTCGTAAAATGTTTATCTGTTCTGTGGTTTGCTCCTCATCTGTTGCCTTCTCCTTGTTCCTCTTGTGTTTTTTGGCCAATGGGAGTAATAAACGAATACAGTTATGAGTCTCATGAGGGTAGTGCTCTCCCAACTCCCCCTGCCCCTTCTGACAGGCTGCGGGTATATGCGCCTTCACAGCGGCCTGTATTCTTTCAGCACTCCTGATACAACCCTCTCTAATATATATATATATATATATATATATATATATAATATTCTGATTTGTCTTCTAGGATTCTATGAAAGCTGGGTAACTACCCCTGTGCTGTTGTTGAGCTTGTTTGCTGTATCCTAGGTAAATGCTACAAATCCTATTTTAAAATGCAGATCTTTGTGTTCTTTTTCAGGAGAGGGAAAGTTTTTGAGAAATGTAACCTTTCTTTTTTTGAGAGGTAAGTGATATTAATTAAAAAAACTTTACCACCCATCCAACCTAACCACTCATCAAGTTGTGTAGAGCCATACTATGGCATCCATGAGATGCTTCCACACATGGATGGAGTTTTTTAATGGGATTTTTGAAGCCAGTGCCAGGAATGGATCATATCCTGAGGGAAATTTATAAGTGAATTTTCTACTGCTCTTTTTTTCATGTTTTCCTAAGTTTGTTGTTTTTATTTTTGTTTTTTTTTAAAAAAACTGCATCAAAATGGAGCATGTGAAAGCCTAAGTTCTTTGGGGCTCTACTGCATGTCTCCAATCTCATACAAAGGTCTCTAGAGTATTTTCTCTTGGATTCCCAATGAAGAGGAAAGAAGAAAATTGTCTCACGTCCCATGAGATGCTTATGGTTCCTTCGTATGCCATAGAGCCTGTGTACAAACCATACTGTGTTCCTATCCCACTGATCTGACACCAGCCGTATCTGAACAAAATGCCCTAATAGTCAAAAAATCTAATCACAGAGAAAAAATGGAATAAAAAAATCTAATTTAGTAATCTACAGGCACCATTTACATTGGCAGATGTTCTGATGACAACATAGTTCTCTAAAATATGGTATTAACTGGCTCCAAGTTAAAGTTTTAGATTTTTATGGTTATCGGTTAAAAATTGTATCTGACCTCAACAACCATGCATATGTGTTTTTGGGCTGTGATAGGTTGTAACTGGTCACTACTTGAAACAAATCAGAAATTTGGTGGATTGTGGCTCTTCAATAGGGCGTCTTTGAAAATGCAACATCAGATGCACTCATTCTTCTCATGTGCTCATTAGGTCAACCATGGAACAGAGGCGCCCCGATACACCCAGCGTGAGGGTCCTTGATTTGGGTTGGCAAGGTCTGCTGAATCCAAATCCTGTAAGCCGAGAAGAAGATGAAACCCTTGTTGATGAATACCTCTCCCCTTCAAGACTGGTATGGGTTCACTGCAAATATACCTGCAAACTATATAAAAAACATACTTTATATTAAAACCCTTCTGGATTTTTTTCTTCCCCTGACGCTAATATTTTGTTTTTTTTTAATTCCATGCAGAAAGCACTTACTGGGGAAGATAATCTGCAAGAAGTTACAACACTCCAAATGTGTGTGGACACAAGGGAGCGCACCTTGGGGAATTTTGGTGAGGGATGTTTTTTAGGTGAGGGGGTCAAACAGGTGGCCCAATGTGCTGTGCAGCACATATCTAACTCTGAAACTCATCCTGAAACCCATCTATATGTTGCTCTAGATGACAGCTAGTATCTTGAAGCTCATGAGCCTCAATGTAAAATCTGTAACAGAGCGTCCAACCATGATGCGTCATTTAGAATATGGGTCTCCTCATATGATATAGAGGGACCTTTAGGTTTCCTTTGGGCCCAGATACAACTGCAAGTTCTATTTCTCCTGTTATAGACATATTCTTATGTATATGACTACGGCTAGTAAAGCCCTTGCTGGGAGATTTATACAGACCTCATACTTTTTACTCTTTTAACACAGTAGAATTTTGCATCAATATTTGTAAGCCAAAACCAGGCGTGGAGCCTAAAACAGAAAAGGTATAATGTCCATAAAGAGGCCTTCTTCTGAAATGTCAGATTTTCGCTGCAGCAATACTGGATAGGCAATTTACTTCTGACGTTGGACCTGTTCACATAAAGTTATGAATAAATAATAAGCAGATAGAGAGAGGAAATCATGCAATTATATCTGATATACTTCTCAAGGAGCCTCCCAAGAGGCTAAGTTCCATCATAGCTGGTATGAAGGTGAAAGGGAACTGTTATAGTAGAAATGTCAATGGATAAATCGCATTACTGTGGAATATACGCTTCAGCAGGAAATAGTTAGTCTTCATGCTCCAACAGCAGCCAGATTCAAGTAATCATAACTGAAAGTAAAATATTCAGCCACATACCTGTCACACAGTCTGAAAAACACATTGCATCACATTTACTAATGTAGTTGCACTTAGAATAAGGCATAAGTTGCACCACAATTTTGCACATTTCCATCTCCTAATGCTGAGTTTTCAGCTCCCCCCACCAGCTAACTACAAAGGTACTATCCTGTCACTGCCCCTGTTGCTGCTTTGACATGTCCATAGACATAACAGCACAGGAAAGAAGATACGACCCAGAACGGAAGATAGGGGCAATAAGGGTAAAAGAAATTCATTACAAAATTACAGCAACTTTTATAAATGATTATTTCAAAGCAGGGATGCCCAACCTGCGGCCCTCCAGCTGTTGCGAAACTACAACTCCCATCATGCGCGGACAGCCTACAGCTATCAACCTACAGCAGGGCATGGTGGGAGTTGTAGTTTTACAACAGCTGGAGCCATCAAAATGTTTCACCTGGTACAGTCATCTTCGGGGGTCAGAAGTCCATTGTCATAAACCTCCTAGGAAGCAGCAACATTAAAGGGGTTATCTAAGACCTATAATGCACCCCCCACATGACCGGGCCCCTCACACAGATTGTACTTAACTCGCTCCCCGGCACTTCTTCTGATCCCTGCACCAGCGCCACTTAAAACATTTGGCGAAGGGCGGGAGCAGCCAATAGCAGGCCGCGATGGGGATGAGCCTTGCTAGCATCACGGGTGACACAAGGGAGGCTCGTTCCTGTCCCAGAAATAACTGGTTATTGCAGTATTGGACCGTTTCTGATTATACATCTTCATGAGAAGGTCTGATTCTCTAGAAAAGGGAGTCCTAGCCGCTGCTCAGTATTGGCCTTCACCTTTAACATACTAGATGGTCTCAATACAATTGCCTCATTTGTCTTATGGCTTTTACCTGACACTAATATAAAGTAAATCACTTACATATTTCCTCTTATTACCACCAGGTACACACATGCCAAACCTTAGAGAACTTAAGCTGAACAATAGTGTGATAATGTCAATCAGGTAAGGTTGTTGTGTGTTATTAGTCTTATATTAATCTTAATGATGTGCAGTTCAAGGATTATGTCTTGACTGTTAACCCATGCATACAATATTTAAGAGTACCTACCATCAGCATACGTGATTTGGATCAGTTTATTAATATATTTCACAAGAGAAAACTGTTCCATGTCTTTAATACAGACAGCCGTACATCAATGTGCCTCTGAAGCCAATAGCAAGTGCAGCGACCCAGTGGTCATTTCTAAAGGGGTTAATGTGTCTTTCTTATGCACTATTTATCCCAAGGCTGTTTACAGGGATATAGGGTCAGTTAGCTTCTTAGATGCAGTTTCCAGGTGTAGGCAGGTCACTCCCTTCTAGTTAGTAGCCACTGGGGAGTGAGCTGTAGGTAGTGTGTGTGTGTGTGGAGAAGTATCAGACCAGGATGCACCAGCCCTGTGAGCCAGCCAGAAGGGACTGTAATAAGTGCCAGCCTCTGAAAGAGTCACAAGACCTCACCAACAGCAAGGACACCCTGAACCACCATCAAGCAGAAGACAGTGTCCAGGGTGTGCTCAAGGGGAAGAAGGGGTTGCTTCTCCCTCCACTGCCTGCTCGGCCTGTAGAGGATCATAGCCAGGATCATACTACCAGCAGTCTCACGGCAGTCACCACTCACATCCTTTACATCCTCACACCTTCCCAACGGGCCAGCGCACTGCACAAATACACCCTGCTTCAGTGCATATGTGCAAGAAGCAGATAACAATGGTGCATGTGCAAGATTTCATCCAAGCTTGTGATGGCATTCCCTGTCTTCAAGGATACCAATCAAGCCTGGCTGGGTGGGATTAGAGTATAGACATATGACCTCTTGGCATTGTCTCTACCTCCGTGACTTTAAAGGTAATCTGTCAGGTCCTGCAAGCCATATTAAATACAGTACTACATTTTTGTAGTACTTCTGCTACTGACCCAAATCATACCAGTAATTTTGTATGTCCATACTCGCCTGCATTCCCCTGCTGTGTTACTGCAAACTGGCAGTGAAATATATTCAAAGGACTGCCAAACGCCCACACATTATGGAGAGGACTCCAGGATCAGTCATCTCAATGTATTCCCTGGCCATTCTGCAGGCATACAATGGGGAACTTGTATGGGTATGGACTTGCAAATTATTGGGCCAAGGTCAGAAAGAGCAGTACGGTCCATATAGTATTGTACTTAAAGGGAATCTATCACAAAAACCTGTTCTATATTTTATTTATGCTAAAAAAATCTATTATATATTTGTAAGAAATAATAAATAAATAAATAAAAATTCCAATGTGTGAAATATTATAAATAAATATTAGATTTTACCATATTTACCATCTTTGGTCACCAGGGGGAGCTCTGCTGGCCAAATGAGGCTTTAAGCAACCTGTAAGTAGGCATGCTGCAAAAAAGTGGGTGGTACCAATGACCTCACCAATTCACACCTTCAGCGGTGACACCACTGCTTCAGCAAGATAAGATGGGACAATGGCTTTGTTACAAAAACACAGATCTCTGATCCTCAGGCTCCTCCCCCACTGGTCACATGGCCGATTACATCACTAAGGTCCTACAGCCCCAAGAACCTCTATCTACTCTGTTTCTGAGTCCTGGGCCGCTCACCCCAGCAGTACACTCAGCAAAAAATGTCTGCACTGCTGGGGTGAGCTGCCATAGAATTTAGAACAGGCAGCCTAATGAAGACAAGGACGCTGCAGGAGTGAGGAGCAGGCACAGTGGGTTCCTCCAGCAGCAAGGAGGGAGGACCTGGCTGTGTGTTACTGGTGTTATCACAGGGGCGGGCTCACGTCTTCCATTCATTCTCTATAGGGTCGGCAGCGACTGAGGAAACCTATGTACATGCCTGCCGTAAGTGAGGTGCCATTGTGTTGTAAACCCAGACTGTCACACTTTACTTCCAACATGGCAGCCCCCATGTAAGGCAAGAAAACTGAATAAAAAATGAATAAAAAAAAACAACATTTACACAATTTGAAAAATACATTATGTTAAAACCTGCTTTTGTTATGTTGTAAAACATATCAAAAAATTTTTCTTCGCGATAGTGTCCCTTTAAAGGGGCTGTGCAACAAAAATTATTCTACATTTTTCAAATCAGCACCTGGAACTGAATACTTTTGTAATTGTATGTAATTAAACATTCTGTATAGTCATTGAGTTATTTAATAAAATGTAACTGTATAGCACCACCTGCCCATAGTTCTTTTCCTTATTTCTCTGTCCTCTTCACTGTGGTGGTCGCACGTGCTCAGTTTAAATCTTGAGCTGCCAACAGCCATATCTTCTGCTGTGTCCATTACAGGAAATGAGCTGCCAGCCCGAAGAGAATCTAGCAGAGCAATTGGAGCAATGAATGGGGAGATCTCTGGTTCATTGTTTTTTACATCAATCATGGCATAACCCCTTTAATCGAGCTTGCAGGACCTAACAGATTCCCCTTAAACAGCTAGTTAGAATATGGCTAGCTGCCGAAGCACAACAGTCAGTTACTGGTAGCTAAGGACGAGCGAACCTCTGTTTTAAAGTTTGGCGTACAAGGTTCAGGTTATCTAAGAATTCCGTTATGGATTCCGCTACCATGGACCATAACTTATGGTCCGTGTTAGTGGAATCCCTAACGGAATTTGTAGATATCCCTAACGTTGTATGCCAAACTTGAAAACAGAAGTTCGCTTAACACTACTGGTAGCAGTTTGGGGGTCAAAAGTGTTCTTACAATTTTCCTTTAAATACTCATTATACAAGAAAAGTACTGCAAAATTCCATTCATCTGGCACTGGTGTGACCATACAGGATCCAGAAAAGCATGTACATGCTTTTAACCAGTGAATGTACTGTTATATGTAGTTGATGAATGATGTAGATATATTGTGTAGTAATTTCGGTGTTGCTGAAGATTTATTGATACTTTATTTCCAGAGATCTTGGTACATCGCTGTCACATTTACAAGTGCTCTGGATGGCTCGTTGTAGCCTTACTGATCTTGATGGCATATCCTCCTTCTCTTCTTTAAAGGTACTCTTTATTTTTAGTCTAGAGACATTCTTGTAATAATTTCTATAGAATATCATGTTCACGCTGACTCCAGACATTTTTAAATGCTTATTTTTTAGTGGAAACATTGTACCTATATTTTTTTGTGGAAATAGTTATAGAACTATTTGGTTTAAATAAGGCAACAGATTAAGATGGTAGAAAGATGGTACATACATAAATATCAGCATATGGAATTGAATTCACATGCAGCAGAAATTTCTGCAACTGCAACATCTAAGACGAGGTTCACGTTTGCAGCAGAAATACTGTTAGGAGCCTCCATTGCGGATTCTGATAAGAAAATGGGATATTCATGCAGCTATATTATCCAGCAGAATCAATGAAACCATAATGCAAACCTGATGGACCCAGTTATAGTCAGTACTGCAAAACCACACCAACAAAAGGACATGAAATTCCTATTAGAAACAATGCGATGTGGATTTCTGTGCAGAATGCACACTGAAATCCAAGTGACATATGAACCGTGTGAACACACCCTTAAAGGGGTATTCCAAGACTGAATCCCTTTTAAAATAAGCCTCCTAGCGTGTGGAAGCAAGAAAGAATCATAATCGCCTGCTTGCTGTCATTCTGCTCCCGCACCATGGCTACATTTGTTGATCTTCCAGTCGCCATCTTAACTTAAGGTCACAGTACATATAGGGACACGCGTGCCACTGCAGACAATGACTGGCCTCGATGGCGATGGGTCCCCAAATGGCACATGACCCAGCAGTGGCATGCAACATGGGGACACATCACCACCAAGGCCAGTCTTTGGCTGCAGCAACACATGACCCTGTCCGTAGCCCGACTGGACTGAAAGTAAAAAAGGCGGGGACCAGAAAATCTGCGTCTATTTACTCTGCTGCTTTCTGTCTCCACTGGACCAGAAGTATGATGGGCTGCCTACATGCACGTCACTGCTGCCGGCCAATCAGTGGCCTCAGTGGTGATGTGTCAGGAACCGCATTTGACCGCACAGTAGGTTAAATCCACAGTGTTTGCAGTAGCAGCAAGGTGGATGAGATTTAAGAAAAACTTCTTCCCACACACAGTGGAGAGTTTGCTCAATCATATCTGCAGATGACTTGACATAAGGTGCAGATTTTAAATTGCATTGCCATGCTGTAGATTTCCACCACAGATTTAACCTTTTGAAATGTAAAGGGCAAAATCTGTGGCAGATCTGCAGCATTTCCACTCTAAAATTTTCCACAAAATCCATACCACTTGCCCTTGCAGATTTCGGCCAGATATGCTGCAGCCTTTCTGATGCAGAAAATCTGCACAGAACCCACTAAGTATGACTGTACGCTTGCTCTTCCCACAGATGGTGTCAAGGTGCAAGTCAAGAGGGCAGTTGCAACTTGTGTCACACAGGCAGGAAAGATGAGAACAAACAGTGGGAGAATTGTTAGCATACCTCCCAAGTGTCCCTCTTTGGGAGGGACAGTCCCTCTTTTTGACATAAGTCCCTCTGTCCCTCTTTG
This sequence comes from Rhinella marina, assembly GCA_900303285.1. NCBI lineage: Eukaryota > Metazoa > Chordata > Amphibia > Anura > Bufonidae > Rhinella > Rhinella marina. Next base: position 48,187 of record ONZH01002139.1, on the reverse strand, counting down.
ATCCTTAAATGTCCCTCTTTTTGACCTGGAGAACTAATGCATAAATGGTCATTAATACATTTACTAAATTGCTCCTTACTAAACTATCTGTTTGGTTTCTACCTGTATATTAGACAAGAACTTCATTATTTGGTGCAATTTGGACCTTAAAATATCTATAATGTGATGATTTATGTAGTAATATTTATATGGACATTGAAGCGCATGAAAAAAAAGGCCGCAGGGGTTCCAGTAATTATGATTTGGGTGGAGTTAGAGGCGTGGCCTAGTATTAAAAAAGACTGCAGTGATGCGCGCCGCACATATTGTCCCTCTTTGCAATTTTCAAAAGTTGGAAGGTATGTGTTAGGCCTGAGTGAAGTCAGGTTCATACACAGTATCGACTTGTCTGTGGGATTGACTCCCTCACCTGACTACCCTCCTGTCCACCACACCACATACAGCATGTACCACCACAACAGCCAGCTGAGGCAGCCTTGAGGTCACTCAATGTGCAGGAAAGACATGAGGAAGGAGATGGAGAAACACAGAAAGGCTTGTCACTGACAGCCTTATTTACTCCACTATGACTGCCACACACCGAGTTAGGACACTGTGATCCTTTGTATCCTGACATTGGAAGCATCAGGTCCTTGTGTACCAGGAAGGGCCAGGTACATAAGGACCTGATGCTGTCAGGATCAGGTCTTTTACAGTATTAGCAGGAAGGAATGGAAGAGGGCACCGTTGGTGCCTATGCTGTGGGCCACCGGTAACTTTTTCAGTAGGATCTATTGTACTCTACCCCTTGTGTGGACCAAAAAAACATGCAGTCCAGTGCTGTTCTCTCCTGGAGTGTCTCCTCAGTGCATCAATATGTTATGGTCAGAACTGAATTGTTGTGTTGTAGCAGACTTGTCCACTACATTTACTACTACTGCTTTTGCTTTTTTTTTTTTTTTTTTTTGCTTATCTCAGATATATGCAAAATGAATTGGTTTCTAGTTTGGCAAAGAGAGATGTGTGATAAATCGGCTGTAGGACTAAGCACCAAAAAAAGTATGAAACCTTGTCTCCTTTAGTGTGGTGTGTCATCTCATGAGATGTTCTGTTGACCACAACAGGAGCTGTACCTGGCTTATAATGATCTCAAGGATCTGAGCCAGGTGAGCATGCTGGAAAATCTGGAGATCCTTGATCTTGAGGGCAACAATCTGGATGATATTAGTGAACTACAGTACTTGGCTTTATGCAGCAAGCTTACAACACTCACTTTGGAAGGAAACCCCATATGTTCCCGACCCAGTCCTGAAGACAATGAGGTATGCTGCCTTGTACTTTACTTGCCTATATTTGTGATGTGATTACATTGTTCATGAGATCTTACTATTTCACCTTTATTAATGAGAAGTTTATGCAATATAGGGATAATGGCAGGGGCGTAGCTAAAGGCTCATGGGCTCTGGTGCAAGAGTTCGGCTTGGGCCCCCCTTCCCTCAGTGCTTTGTGGCCAGGGGACAAAAATTTAAATGGCAAACCGCTCCCTATGCCAAATTCTTGACCTAAACTCTTCCCTCCAACCAAAGGGGTAACTTGACTAGCATGTAAATTCTATAATACAAGTGTCTTCTTATGTGGCCCAAGGGTCTTTGGGCCCCCTCAGCCTCCTGGGCCCGGTAGCGACTGCTACCTCTGCACCCCCTATAGCTACGCCCCTGGATAATGGAGTATCTATCTATGCGATTCCCATTCGTTACTTCAGAACTGTTCTCTTCAGTGTGTACTGGTCAACCCAGCAACAAATTAGTTAAGTGCGCAGCTGAAGAGTAGTAATGAAGGTCTATGCTGACCATGGCGTCTATTATGTGTTGACTTCCATCTGTCCCCAGACAGAGCCTCTAACAAGGTTATCGGCCCTTCTGTCTGCATCTGGCTCTATAGCCTGATCTGATTTCACCTTGGGTGAGATCATCTCCTCTGGTGATCTCATGGCTCAAAGACCAAGAGACCCAGCTTTCAGATAAATCCAGCCATAGCGCTGCTGTTATCTGCAACCTAAGAATGGGAAGCAAATCATATTGGTTTTATGTGTGTACATCGAGAATTGGAAATGTATGGTTAAATGAAATCATGATGGGAAATGTTAGACAGTAGTTTTTTTTACAATACAGTTTTATTAGTGCTACATTACTGCTATATGTTTGTAGATTGTTAGTTCTGTCCTATGGATATAGGTCAAGTATTTAATCAAGGCTTATACTAAAGATGACTTATTAGTAATGTGATTTGGGAAAAATAACAGCTGCAGGAAGTTTCTGTCCCTGATGATTGAAGAAACTGCCTGTTGATTCCAGTTGTCCTGGTTGTGATATAAAGGGAAGTTACAGCCAACCACACCTCTTTACCCTGTGCCTAAAGTTTTATAATGGCTTGATGCAAATATTTCTTCTGCATGTAGTTTTTATTGTGTTAACTACATTGAAGGTCATCTGACAGCAGATTTGTACCTGTGAAACTGGCTGACTTGTTGCATGTGCCCTTGACAGATGAAGGCATCTAGACATGGGCATAGCTATAGGGGTTGTAGAGGTAGCAGTCACTACCGGGCCCTGGAGCCTGAGGGGGCCCAAAGACCCTGGCCACAAAGCGCTGAGGGAAGGGGGGCCCAAGCTGAACTCTTGCACCAAGGCCCATAGCCTTTAGCCATGCACCTGCATCATCAGTATCAGTAACTTCACAACGCCTTTAAAATGGTTGGCCAATTCTTAAAAACATTCTTAATAGGTTTTAAATTCAATTTTATGTGTGCCATACATCTGTGTGTCTCATCATAACATACCACTATCAGGCAGCAGAAGGTCCCTGGATCCCCACCCGTGGGCTACGTAAACATCTACAATCCTTGGCCTTTGCATCCATTGGGTGCCTGATGGATGCGGTGAAGTGATTCGCCCACATCACAAATTTCTGTGCTGTCCCTGGTTCTTCATCTGCGCTTGTGCTGAACTTGTTCATTTACTACTCAACGCAACAGCAGAAGAGGATCTGTCAGGGGATAGCAAAGAATGGGTGAATCACATCACTGCCACCATCTTGCTCCTGTGGCCAAGAATTGTAGATGTTTACATTGGGACCTGGGAACTATCTGCTGCTCGGCAGGGATAGCTTATCATGTGACAAATGTCACACAAAAAATAGATTTTATTTTATTGCAAAATGTTTTTACAAATTGGTGAACCCATGTGTCATCAGAAAATGAACTACAGTTTAAATCATGTTTGTATATTAAACTTTTTTTTTTAGAATTTTTGTTTTTATTCCATGTCACTATAGTCACTCTATAATCTAATAATAAGAGAAGATTGGCAGCACTTAGACAAAAACTTACAATGAAGGTGCAAGCCCTAGGTCTGACAATAACCAAACTGATAAAAAAAGGAAAGTAGGCAGCACTCTCACTTAAAATAAAACAAAAAGTCCTTTTTATTTACTCAAGATGTGGGACCGCAACGTTTCGGCTCTAAACTGGAGCAAGGCTTGAGAAAGGCTCCAGTTTAGAGCAGAAACGTTGCGGTCCCACATCTTGGGTAAATAAAAAGGACTTTTTGTTTTATTTTAAGTGATAGTGCTGCCTACTTTCATTTTTTTATCACTCTATAATCTATATTTTTTTTTAAAAATGTATATAATCCTGCAATTTTCACACTAGCAACTTGGCCTAATAATGGGCAATGATTTCCTGTTTTGCACAGGTAACCTTTCAGTAGCCATTATCATTATCATCACAGGCAGGCAGGATTACAATGACAAGTAACACTCTATAGATAAGACAGAACCCACCATTCCCAATAGGTGATATCACAGCTTATCTGCTGCCTCCTGATCCCTGCCCAGGTCACAGAGCATGCCTAGAAAACTCTAGTCTATGTCAATGGGGTTCTCCTCCTGTCCACTGTATCTATGGCCCAAGCAGCTGCCCTCAAAAGACAGGAAGTCTTAACATTTTTAGGCCTAGTGGCAAGTGTGAAAATTGCGGGCTTTTAGTGTTTTTTAAATATAGATAGTGACCTGGAAATTAAAATAAAATCTAAAAAAAGTGACTTAAACAATAGGTCATTTTCTGATGACACATTCCCTTTAAGTATAATATTATGACTATGATGAGAATGCAAAACCATTATTGCGGTCAGTGACTTTTTTTTCTGCAAACCATGATTCATAAATCTGTTCACTGCAGAAGATAGAGGAAATCAATACATATTCAATTAGCAAGTGCATAGACTGTGATAAAGTTGCTTTTTGCAGTAAATTTTCAAATACCCCAACCCTCGAAACAAATGCGTAATGGAAAAATGCCCAAAATATACCAAAATATACTCCTGATCCTAAATAGCGACTTGGGATTTCTCTTCTTAGTCTTCAGATTACAATTACCGCTTAGAAGTGAAAAGATTGATCCCACAATTGCAATACCTTGATGATATCCCAGCTGACCAGAGAAACCCAAACACACCACGCACTCCAAACCAGGACTGGCTAATGGTGTTGGACTCCCTCAAAGAAAGTGCTATGAGCTTAGCATCTGTGGGTAAGTGCTACCAAGAGTGGTGGATGGATGGTCAATAGATGCGAGAGGATGGTGGTCTACTAGTGCCAATAAGAACTACCGAAAGTTGGAAAAAGTTGCAAAGCACAGTTTTACTCCCTATAGACTGAATAATCAATGGATTGGCTTTTCCACACTTGCCTTAGATCTGTCTCACACCATAGCGATAAATTTGTATATTAAAGACAAGATTAAAGGAGTGTTCTGGGAGTTATACATTGATGACCTATTCTCAAGATAGGACATCAATATCTGATCAGTGGGGGTCAATATCCCTTTCTAAAGTATGAAGAGGGAACTGCGCTCATCTGAGTATAGGCTATCAATATTTAACATCTAGAAAATTCCTTTAAAGGGGTTGTCCAAATTTAGTAAAAACAAACCTATCTTCTTTAAAAAATAACAGTACACCTGTACATGGTGTGTGATTGTTATTGCAGCTGAATTCCATTGAAGTCAATGAGACTGAGCTGCAAAACCACACAGAGGGTTGTTTTTTTTGGAGTATTTTGCTGTATTTTGGAGAAATCAGCCATGTTCTGATCCATCAAAAGAAAAGAAAAAAAAAAGAAAAAAAAACAAGGATCCTTAGTATATTGTGTATTTATTTATATCTGTTTGAGCAATTTCTGTCTGAACTCAGCCTGAGTTTTATTGTAATCATGCATATTTATTAATCTTGTCTGACCTTTGGACAGTGTAGATTAGATTACTTTAAAGATTGACAGATTTATCTTCACACCACCTACTGGTTGGCTTGTTTTGCGCCAAAATTGTGGCAGCATTTTGGCAGACAGTGATGCATCTGAAGTCACATCCCTCTCACATGACACCACGTCCCTTCCCACTAAGCCATGCTCCTGGTCGAAAAGTGTCTAAAACACATAATAAATGTGGTGCAAAGTATGTAGTACAATGTGGTTTTTTGGTTATATTCAGCCTGAATTCTGGAACATTTAGCTTAGTTAATCTCCCTCGCAGACAAATATCTTGTTGTCTTTGATTAACCATACAGTGACTGATTAATAAAAATGTTGTTTCAAGACCTGGGACGCGCCCAGAGAAAGCCATCTATGAGACCCAGTACAGCCCAGCCAGTATTAACCAGACGACCACACTCAGCCCCACGAGCCTCAAGTGCTGGAAGAATTGTCACTAGCCTCCCAAGTGCTGAACCTTCAGATGATTCTCCAGTCGAGGATGAAGCAAGTGACCTAACTCACGGTAACATGATTTTTAGCATGGGGCTTATACAAGAATGAATCTGGTACCTTTTTTTTTTTGCTACATGGAGCCCCAAAGTATGTCAATTTATGAGTGTATTCATTTTTGGTCACATGCAGGTGTTAGCAAAGTCATCTGTGGGAATCCGATTAAAGCTCTGCGTGCACGCAAGGAAAAGTTGGAGGTAAGCGTCAGCAAATAAAATTTGATCCCCAAATGTTGAAAATGTAGTTTGTTTTTTCAAAACTTGAGTTGAATGGGTTGAGAAATGACACACCTGTGGAGGGAAGAAGCAGTTTAGATCTTGAGAATCAGAGCCCATCCATTTTCTGAACTTGTGTGCTGTAGATGGTGCCAATCATTCCTGAATAATATGGAGCGTGATGTCAAGAGAGAACCATGCAGCACCCAGACGGTGCCACACAGCCCGCATTTACTGCATATGAGCAAATTATAAAAAAGAGTGACCACGATGCCATATGTTGTCCAGAGCCTTCAACGATGCCCAGATTGTCAGTCTCTCCAAATAATGTCTAACTGTGCCCACACAGTTTAATATCTTTACCATATTACCATACAAAGGTCAACAGTACCCAAAGAGTGCCATTCAAATGTTTTAGAGAACCCACTTAGTGCCTACCTTTGCTCAGTTTTCCCCCTCCTGCCACGGGGCAAACATAATTTACCTCCTTCTTATGCTCTTGCGAACAAATTGACTTCCGTAGCAATCAATTTGTATATTCTTGGTGAAAATGGGGCAAAACCATGAAGTTGTGGTCTGTTAAAGGGGTTTTCTGGGATTTTACTACTGATGCTCTATCCTCAGGATAGGTCATCAGTATCTGATCGGTGGGGGTCCGACACCTGGAAACCCGCCAATCAGCTGTTTTAGAAGGCACCTGCGCTCCCATGAGTGACGCGGCCTTCTCTTAGCTTTTCATAGGCCAGCGACATCATGTTCATCGGTCACCTGGCCTAGGAGCGGCTAAGCTTGAATGGGGCTGAGCTCGATACCAAGCACAGCCGCTGTACAATGTACGGCGCTGTGCTTGGTAAGATGCAAGAAGGTAGCAGTGCTCACAGGAACGCCAGTACCTTTTCAAACAGCTGATTGGTGGGGGTCCCGGGTGTTGTACCCCCACTGGGCAGATACTTATGACCTATCCTGAAGATAGGCCATCAGTAGTAAAATCCTGAAAAACGCCTTTAATCAACTCCGTGGAGGCAATTCCCTGCATTGGGGTTTAAAAACAAATAGGAATAAGAATACTAGACAGTCCTTTGGCAAAGCTGAAACACCACTAGGTTTAAGTACTACTTATACTAATCATCTCTGGTAATTTTTATTTTCAGGCAACTCATGGCTCAAGTGTACCGCCGAAGGGATTCAAGCCGGAAGTCTCATTTGATTCTGTTACAGTCTCTCAAAGGGATAGGGATGATGTGTTTGCAGAACTAAAAGCTTGGAGAGAGACGCATCATGAGTAAGAGAACATACCAAGGATGATTGATTAGAATGGTTCTAGTTCTCTAGTTCATTGTCAAACTTAAGATATTTTCCTACCAGCAATCAGAAGAGGCCAAAAATAAGAGAAATCATTTTTTTTTTTTTGCTGTAATTGGGTGTACCACCGTCTTACATACATCTAGGAGTGAATTTATCAATCCTGGTATTTAATGTGCCAGTCTTGATCTAGTTTTTACAGATGCACAGAAGGTCCATGCACCAGGATCTGTAGTCTGTTCCAGCTAGAAACTTCCTGGCATAGATTTCGAGAGTAATTTAAAGGACATCTGTCAGCAGATTTGTACCTATGACACTGGCTGACCTGGGAGCTGAAGGCATCTGTGTTGGTCCCATGTTCATATGTGCCCACATTGCTGAGAAAAATGATGTTTTAATATATGCAAATAAGCCTCTAGGAGCAATGGGGGCGTTACTGTTACACCTAGGGGCTCTGCTCTCTCTGCAACTGCCACACCCTCTGTGCTTTGATTGGCGTGATACCTGGCCCTGTCAATCAAAGTGCAGAGGGGGCAGCAGTTACAGAGAGAGCTGAACCTCTAGGTGTAATGGCAACGCCCCCGTTGTTCCTAGAGGCTCATTTGCATCAGCAATGTGAGCACATATGAACATGGGACCAACACAGTTGCCTTCAGCTGCTAAGCACCCATGCAGCAGGTCAGCTAGTTTCATGGGAGCAAATCTGCTGACAGATGCTCTTTAAGCCAGTTTCTTGGCGTAAGTAATGTGAAGGATGGTGCCACACACATTTTTTGATACAGGTTTTTGCCTCAAAACCAGAAATGTATCCAGCAGGAAGGAGGAGTATAATTTGTTTATAATTTTCATTCCCCTCCAATCCATGTCTGGCTGTGGCTCAAAAAACTGCATCAAAAACTGCCACAAAAAGCTGTGTGTGACACCATCCTTAGTCCTCATTCATACATCCGTGTCCGTGATGTCATCAGTGACAAGATGGTCGGTGGTTTATCCGTAAAGATGTCCGTGAATGATCTGTGTTTGGTCTGTGTCCATTTTTTGCCTTCTGTGTGTCATCCATATTCCACGGACACTGATCCAAAATTAATTTCAGAAGCAATCTCCTAGCAGTTCTTTGTGAAACCCTCATCTGTGGATGCCGTCCATGTTGTGTCTGTTTCTTCACGGACCAATAGACGATAATGGGTGTGAAGGACCTGTGAACACGGACAAATATAGGACATGCTTCCTTGAAACTGTGAATACACACATTAAAATCAATGTGTGCGTGCCCTGTCCATGGAGAACACAGCACAATCTGTTGGGTAAAGGTGGACACGCCCATGTCCCATCAACTTTTTAGAAAGGAACTGCACAAAGAACTGTACTTTTTAGCACCATTTTCTGATGCAGTTTGATCAATTGCACCCCCTCCCCCCTTCACCATTGATTGTACAAGTTTTCCAGTTGTCTTTAGGACACAATGGCAATAATGGAATGAAATGCTGACTGTAAGCATTTTAAATGGTTCATATGATCTTGTGTATTACTACAGGTACACTATATAAAATCACCTTTTATACCTTGTTTGCTCCTAGAGAATAATTGTAGCATTATACAATTAAAAGTTGTTGTTTTTTCCTTTATGAATTACTAGTTTATGCCCCATAAAACTGCATGCAGAAACGGCATCAAAATGCATAGTGTGAACGATGCTTGTGTTCGATGACCTGCTAAAGCAAGACTCAAAATGATAATGGTTTTTATTTGATGTCACTAGGGTGTTGCAGAGGATAAAGGATGAACGGGCTCCACAGGTTCTCACTATATCACACAGTGATGAAGAGGATACAGATAGTTTCTCTTCCAGCAGTGAGGATGAAGATCTGGAGGACACTTGGGACTCAGGATGCCTTGTTAGAGTATCTCCTGAGACTTCAATTCACTCTCCTAGATCACCGACAGGTGAGGGTTTCTCCAGCCTGGTTTAGAAACAATAACCTGAGTTACAGTACATGCACCAAAGAATATTACAACAGATTGCAGGAGCCGTATGTTTAGAGCCAGGAATGGGATTATCTCCCATCCTAACAGATCAAGAAAGCTCCTCCCAAAGAAAAATCTTTGGGAAAGGTTTCCATGATCTCACAAAATGGGATCTAGTCCTGTCCATGGTTCTAAATCTAGATCTAGTAATATTCTGAAATACCGGTATATGCTGCATATTATAGAACAGGCAGCTGTAGAAATGCACTTTTTGATTGACAGGGCCAGGTGTGATCACGTTTACACTGCTTGATCCTGTCAATCAAAGTGGAGAAGGCGTGGCAATTACAGAGAGAGCAAAGTCTCTAGGTATAAGGGCAACGCCCCCGTTGCTCCTAGAGGCTCATTTGCATATATTAAAACATCATATTTCTTAGCAAGGCGGAGACATATTACATGGGACCGAGTGCAGATGTTACACGTCAGCTAGTTTCATAGGTACAAATCTGCTGACAGATGCCCTTTAATAAAGCAGATATGTCACAAGGAAGTCGAATGTTTATTGACTTGTCACTATGCCCTACAACAGGGATCAGCAACCTGTGGCACTCCAGGTGTTGTGAAACTACAACTCTCAGAATGCTACATTCACTTTTATAGGAGTTATAAGAACAGCCAAGCATGTTTGCCTGCTGGGAGTTGTAGTTTCACAGCAGCTGGAGTGCTGAAGGTTGCTGATCTCCAGGGGCGGATTGGGAACTTAAAGTGGCCCTGGAAAAAATACTAAAAGTGGCCCCATTTTGTAGTTGGGTCCAAATTGATGGAAGACAGGGCCAGCAATACCATATTGTGGCACATTATACCACCTCAACAGAGCCAAATACCACAGTCCCTCAGAAAATACTACTGCCAGCAGCACAAAATACATCCCCAAAGACTTCCACTGGCTGGCCATTAGGTGGCCCCTTGGGCATCGGCCCACCGGGAAATTTCCCTGTAAGGTCTATGGCCAATCCGCCCCTGCTGATCTCTGCCCACAGGAACTGGCTTCTGCATTCTGCTGACAGTCCTCCCAGGACAAAGACTTCCAGGCGAAACGAGATTTCAATTAAATAGTGTATTGAGAAATGACATATATGCAAATCTCAAATACATAAGCAGTTTTATATTGTGCACTGTGTAGGTGATTGCTTTACATCAAGTAAGAAGATTGATAGGGTAGGTCGGACTTGTAGTGTCTGTTTTATCACATTATTTAGAAGTATTTAATTATTCTTTCTGTTTATTAGCCATCCCACTGAATGCTGGAGAGTTGCTGTCACCTGACTCCCCACGGCAGCCATCTCCCCCTATAACTCCGTGCCCACCAGGTTCCATAGGTGTAAATTCCAGACCCAACAAGGGTGCAGACATTCGAGCCAGGCGTTTTCTGAGGGTCTACTCTCCAAGCAAGACCACAGCACTGAGAGCAATGCCAACAGATACGTGCATAGGGGATGAGGCCTTTTTGCCAACTGATATTGATGACAACATTATTAGGGCTCAGTTGATGATCCAACAAACTAGTAAACCAGTAGGTGAGCCGAACAGAAGGTCTTCTTCTGGACCAGGACAACTGGAAAATAATAACTCCAGGTGAGTGTTCTGAGACATGCATGGGACTATTGTGACAGGTCATTTTTACAGTATATTAAGATAAGGCATTGTGTTATGTAACTGCACCTCCATCTTTCGATGGTAAAGTCCTTGTTTCCATAATTTATCAGAAAACATAACTGCTGACAGTTGAAGATCATCAGCAAGCAGCCTGCAGAGTTCACTTAGCTATTGTACACAGGGGCGTAACTACCATAGCGGCAGACCAGGCGACTGCTATGGGGCCCAGGGCAAGGGGGGCCCAGTCTTAGTTGGGATCATCTCCTCTTCTATAGGAGGTGAAAACTTGGTCAGGACTCTACCCTCTAAAGGAACAACTTTGGGCAATTTTTCCACTGCTTTATTTGCTAAAAGTTCATTGTAAAGGGTTTAGGCAGAAACCCTTCTGTCCTGTGTGGGGGGCCTGGTTTGATCCTTGCTATGGGACCCCCTACTTCTCTATGTACCCCACTGATTGTACAGATACTAGATTAGGAGATCATATAAGTTTTATTGGTTTGGGGAAACTGTTGCCTCATTTATCACCTACCTTTTTGTTTTGTGTAAGGATACAACCAGCGGTGTGCCTACTGAAGTCTACGTAGGATGTACATTGGCAGGGGATAAACACTGTATATTAGATGCTCAACCAGGGGCTATTGTCCTAACAAAAATGTTTACCAATGTTGTCTTCTTCCTGTCTAGACCAACAATAGCCAGATTTACTTCCTCTCATCAGCCTGTTATTCGCTCCTCCATCAAAACCCCAGAGAGACCCTCACCCCCACCAATCATTCGTCCTGTTACAGCCACAGGCATCCTGCAGAGGCTGCCTAATCGACCAACTCTTCTAACAGCCAGCAAAGGTTCAAGTACATAGCAAGCAGAATTTAGAACATCTTGTCACGCCAAAAAAAAAACATATTCTACAAAGGCCACCAAAGAAGCCTCCATATTTTAATGGACAGGCCCAGCTGCCATGGACTGCTGCCTACTAGGTCACTGGAACTCTTCACAAGCAACATATTGGAGGAGCAATTACTGAAAATAGTTCAACAATTTTAAGATTGTTAAGGGAACCTTTTTAATAAATTATTTTGATGGTAAGTTGTCTTGAATTGATAACTTAAAGCCCAACATCAATCTGAAGTTCAGGTGTTACTATAGTTAACACAACATTGTATTCACTCCCATGTCACGCTTTATTGGGTCAGGGCAGCAAAGATTTGGGGAGTTGGTTTATGGGTTCTTCACACTTTAGGGCTGTAACTTACTTAAATTGTCCCTGTGCCTGACTGGGACACGAAGGAAACAATGTGGTGATGTGATGGAGTAAAATTAAAAAATGATGTGACTCCTTGACCCTGCGCTCCTTCACTTGGGACCTCTTTATTTTCTCAACCTTATTATAGGAATACAAATGGACAGCCATCTAGGCCTTTTGGTGCAAAAAACTGCAAACAACTCCTCATAAACCCAGTCAAAGCGATTGGCCCATCTGGGACATTGATGGCATATTGCTAGGGTATGCTACCAATGTCAGATAGGTGGAGGTCCCACCTCTGGAACACGCTCCTGTCTATAGAACCGGGGCCCCAAAATGAAAGAGAGCACATCACATATGCGTGGCATGCTCTCCATTCATCACTATTGGAGCTCCGAAAATAGGTCAGAGAGCGCACAATGCGGTTTTAAAAGTTCCATATTGGTGGATGGAAAACGAACTCCGCAAGCCTGGCCACTTCTCCATTCCACACTATACAAAATTACCGAGCCTAGTGCTGGGCTATTTCCAGGACACCCATAGCTGGGAACGGAAGGTGGCCACGCATGAACGGCTTCTCTCGGGGAGGGGGATTCCCGTTCGGGAGATAGATGTCAGTCCCACACCTGGGATCTGTTCCTTTCTGACATTGATGTCATATCCTAGAGATATGCCATAAATGTCCCAGTTGGGAATACCCCTTTATAGTTACAAAACTATTATCACATACCTTATTTAGGGAATCCCGAGTTAATAGAGAGAGGCGCCCTCATTCAGCGCCCTCATCTATTGAACTACAAAAAACATCCTTTCTCTGGGGGAATCATGCATTACATGGACAGTCAATTGATTTAAGTGGCCCTCATGTAATGCTTAAAGGTGTTTTCCCATTTCAGACAATGGGGGCATATTGCTAGGATGGAACCAGAGGCGAGAGCCCCAAAATTTATTGAGGGCACACTGCATATGCACAGCCGCCCTCCATTCATTTCTATGGGGCTCCCGAAAATAGCCGTGTGCTGGCTCGGCTATTTCTGTCTGCCCCATAGAAATGAATGGGAGCGGTGGCCGCGCATTCACTACTACAGGATCCTCCAACCACCACCTTCCCTGCTCCGTTCTCAGTGTCACCTCTGGGAACCGCACCTATCAGACAATGGGGTCATATCCTAGTAATATGCCCCCATTGTCTCAGATGGGAATAACCCTTTTAAGTTATGCAGTGGTGGAGCTAAGGGGAATTAAATACATACTGCCAAATTCTCCAGCATTATTTAAAGGGCATACTTTTAAAAAATTGAACTATACAGTGTGGACACCCCCTACTCCTACATCTATTTAAAGTAATGTGAGTCTTATATTCTCCATCACATGGAGCCCTGTTCTAGAGTTTGTTACAGTCAAATCTGTCTAGATTCGAAAATGACACATATCACATTCTTTTCATTAAAAATGAATTTTCATGGTAACTTATTTTTAATGTATTATTGGCTCACCTTAAAGGTGATTTGTTATATTTTTGGAGGTTTATTTACTGTAAATTTAGATTTTCCTGTATGAAAAATAGATATCTGCATTATTATTCCTATGAAAACCATCAAACAGCAGCTAAAATGGTAAAGTAAGACTGCAGTGCTAATAGGATGCATGTCCTGCTGCCATTGCATTGACTAGTACATTCTGTATCGGCCAAGGCGAACCGTGGTTTTTAGAAATGAGCCAAGGTTGCTTCATAGAAGCCATAAATCAATTTCTAATATATCTGAGTTTTATGTAAATGATTTATTCTTTATAGGATTTTACTATACCACATTTTTGCTTTTGTTTTCTTCCACAAATTGCCAGGAAATCTAATTCCATTTGAATGGAGTGATGTCATAAAATTTGACCTGTTTTTTTTTGTGTTTTCTATATATGAATGATTAGTTAAAGTTTATCTGTACTTTCAAAAAAACTTTTGATATTTCATAGTGACATATGAAAGGTTTGGGTCCAAGTGCTGGGGGCCCCATCACTAAAATGAGCAGTTAGGAGCATGCAGACACAGCTCTGCCCCTCCTCGCTGTTGAAGACAGGCTCAAAAGAAAGTCTATAAGAAGGTCTTGAGCAGTGAGAAGAGATAGACCTTGGCCGAGTACTTATAGAGATAAGCGAACGTGCTCGAAACGAGCACTGTACCGCTCGGCTCCCCTGCGCTCCCCTCCTGAGGAGGACGGAAGCGGCTGCCTGCGCCCATGCGAGCGCAGGGGAGCCGAGCGGTACAGTGCTCGTTTCGAGCACGTTCGCTCATCTCTACAATAACTCCTGATTTTAGTGATCTCTGCATTCAGATCCCCACTGATCACAATCTTTAATATGTCTCTATGAACTATCAAAGTTTTAAAAAAAAATATTGTTGAAAAAACCTGCTAGTAATTCACGTTTGCTCAGCGGTTGACTGCTATGTATTGCCCCTGTTATTAGCCATTCAGAATAGAGCAGGTTGACTATAATATTTTTAAATGAGATTACCAACAGGAATCTCTTTGTGATTACCAAGAAATATACACATACATATGTGTTTTACTGGTAGCTCTGTCTTATAAGCCAATTTGTGCCTTATGTTCAGTGGTACTTTATGATGAACCTTTTGTCTACACACAAAGAAAACACCTATTTTTTCAGGGCTACAATTTTAGGTCTAAAGTTCTGTGTTGATTAATTTCTTAACATATTCATATTGTGGTTGTGAGTAGAGATGGGCGAACGTGCTCGTAACGAGCACTGTAGCGCTCGGCTCCCCTGCGCTCGCATGGGCTCAGGCATCCGCTTCCGTCCTCTTCACCCGACAGAAGCGGATGCCTGCGCCCATGCGAGCGCAGGGGGGCCGAGCGCTACAGTGCTCATTACGAGCACGTTCGCTCATCTCTAGTTGTGAGCTTTGTGTTTTTTTCATACAGAGCTCCAAGCATGCCGGATACTACCACCACTAGGGGGAGCTCAGGAGCTTATTATGGAGTTCAATATGCTCCCTCTGGTGGTGGTTGTAGGTGTGCTGTAGTGTAATGTCTTTGGCTGGACTCATTTTCAGTAAGTTCTGACTTTTTCTGCGCTCCCATAGAACTTTACCGGCTTCGTTCTAAGTATCCCAGAGGTGGGATCCACACCTATCAAATATTGGGGGCATATCCCAGCGATATGCCCCCAATGGCTCAGATGGTACAACCTCTTTAATGGCGGATTCCCTTTATGAAATTAATCAACTCAGAACTGTCTATTTACTTAGAGATGGAATTCAAAGTAGACATTTACTTTAAAGGGAATCTGTCATGTTGAACATGGTATCTGAGCTGCAGGCAGCGTGTTATAGAGCAGGAGGAGGTGAGTAGATTAATATATACAGTATTTCTGTAGGAAACGATCCAGTATAAGGTTGCTTTCACATCTGCATTCTCCTTTTCGTTCTTCTGCTCCGTTATAGGAGCAGAAGAACGGAAAGGATGGATTTGTCACATAACTGAGCCAAACGGAGCCTACAGACTCCATAGACTATAATCCGTTTGACTCAGTTATGTGACAAATCCGGAGAATGCAGACGTTAAAACATCCTAACTTGTAATTTATTAATCTAAATCTCTGCTCTTTTTTGCTTAGGAATCATGTGGACGGTGCCACTGAGTAGGACCACCCACATTATTCCTAAATAGGGATGAGCGAAGTCGATTTGCATAAAACTTTGTTTCAATAAAGTACGGAGCGAGCGCTCCATATATAATTAGAACGTATTGGCTCAGATGAGCTGAAGTTATTACTTCGCAAAGTCTCGATTCGCTCATCCATACTGATAAGCATAAAACTGCTAAGATTAAAATAAATATATTACAAGGTATACTGAAAAATTTCCCTTAAAACTATATATAACTCTGCTCAGCTCCTCCTGCTGTATATTGTGCTGCCTGCAGATTACCGTACGTTGCATTTTCATGGTGACAGTTTCCTTCTAGCTTAATTAGTAGGATTAATGCTGGTTTCAAAATGTCTGCCTCCACTGTGTGTAGATCATCATATATACATAATATGTTCATATTTATACAGTACAGCAAGACAATCATATTTTTCTATTTTTTTTGTTGTGTCATTTGAAAGAAAATTAAAGATACTATGCTTCAGCTTTGAGTTGGTTATTTTATTGCAATAGTTTGGCACATCATTGCCATGAGTGTAAACATGCCATGCTGATGCTGTATAATACCGTACATGCATAAAAATTATTCATAAAGTAAAAACCAGCACCATTCTTAAAAGCTGTAACGATCCTCTATTCTTGAGTACAGCAAGGACATACAAATAATCACGGCACCCTGACTGTAAACCCATTTTGGACAAACTACACGTCCTTAATCATAGAGCATGTTGGCCTTCATCATTATGCAACGTGCCACCCCCTAAGGCCGATCGGGTCCCAGTGTTTAGGAATGCCAAGTGGTATGTTGTGGCCCTAATAGTTTGTGTCGCAGTGCTACTACCTGGAAACTGTCGCTCCCCGGGGTTAGACTCCCAACAACAATGCAGTTGTACTTGGTGGAGAAAGTAGAGTCCAGACTTGCAATAACATTGTGTTATTCAAATGTTGCTTGATCTTTCTCTTGGCTCAAGCAGGCTAAGGGTAAACTGGCAGGTAAACTTGAATACTTTGCTTTATTTCTCTGCTGCTGTGCTAATCACTGGCTTCAGTCTGTTACTGGACTTTCTAGGGGGGTGCCTTTGGCCGTTGACCCTCTTGTAATACTCTGTCTATGAACTGCAAGGGATATATTGGCGCTCTACGAGCTGCTTTCCCTGGAAGACTCCTGCTGCAAGAGGGGACGCTCCACTCAATGTGCCATGTCCCGTCTCCTTCCAACTGTCAACTCAACCCCCTACAACTTCCTACAACCTCTCCCTTGGTAGGAAGCAGGACTAGCCCACTTCTGCTCAAAGGAGGGGGGGGGAATGGAATGGTAAGTTCCATTCTATCTAAAGATATCTCTTTGCCAGATACACTGCCACCTGCTAGACAACCAAGCACAGTGCATGAAATACAATACATAAGTTACAGAGCAATATTATTAAGGCACAGTATCAGAGGACCTGGAAATAAATACACAAATTATATTGTCTGCTAGCCATTAGAGACAGTAGCTAGGTGTAAGAATGGTAGTACTACATACCCCCCTATGTATATTAGAAAGTTGGACAATTTTTCATTAGACAAGAATTTAGACAAGATTTATTTCCATGAAACCCGAATGTTATCATAGTAAACCTATACTGTATGCCAAAAGTAAAGTGCAGGTCCACTTAATAGAATGGATACACAGTCACTAGACTTTCAGGAGATCACATGTAAAGGGTATATGACTGAGGAAGTTAAAACCATGCTTGGATCGGGCAGTCCTCTGGATTGTAAGTCTGATTAGTGGACTATTCGTATTCAACCGTTGCTGTTAAAAAAAAAAAAAAAAAAAAAAAAAAGACATCATTAGATGCTTGCTGGTAATTATGATTTAGAGGTTTTACTTTTCTAAGCATTTCTCAAGTTAAAGTTCATCTATATCAGGGTGCACAAACTTGTATGGTCCGAGGGACACACAGTCAAACTGTATGAATACAATGGGCTGAAACAGAACTTACATTTTATTGAATATAAAAAGTATATAACATAACTGTCTAATAGATGCTTCCTGGACTCCCACCTATCCGTATAATCCGTGTCGGACTGGACCACCAGAGGATCCTTGGGTGGGCCCAGGTTCTGATATCATAAAAGGTCCCAAAGGTTCAAGAGAAAAAAAAAACACATGGAGACAGTAAATTGCCACCAGAAACTTTATTGATGATATAGGGGTTGGGCCCAACAATAATTTCCCCTGGTTTCCCCAAGGAACCCCAGTACAACCCTGAGTGTAATGGAGGCCCCTGTGGGCACTGCAACAAGGAAGAGATCATGCATGCAGCTCGCTCCATTGTAGTTTATGTAATTCATATGTTTCATACCTTTCATAAACTACAATGAAGATAGCTGCACTCATGTATGGCCACCTCAGAACCCTATCATCGCTTTTCTGGAGTGCCATATAGAGGTCAGGAGGCCCCTATTTTGCCAATGCATGGGAATTCCAGAGATGACCACATTGTGCACCATTAGTAGTTGCCTGTTTCTGCTTCGTGTCACTCCTATTCCTCCTGACATGTACAATATGTGTGAGCATCCACAAGACATAAACAAGTATATTTCTCACTGGATGGTTTGGAGCCACACAAAATTATATTGTGTGCCACATGTGGCCCCCAAACCACAGACTGTGAACCCCTGATTTATAATGTTTTACAATACATTACTTACAGGCTGCCAGGTGACAGATACTGGATGAGGCTCACGGTGTGCCAGTCCTGCAAAAACAGGCATAGGAACATTTTACAAGGCACTGATCTGCTTAATATAGTCTAATAATTAGGCAGTCTAATCATGTGCAAAATTTATCATAGGTCCCCATGCTGGGTGAGAAATTTGGTGCACTGTTAAACACTGTTGCTAATGTTACACCACCTATGGGCTGGCCTACTTTGTGCCAAATATGGCACATCTTAAGAAATGACCCATCACCAGCAAACCATGCTCCTTACTGAGCAATGCCAAAAAATGTCTAAAAATTGTAATAAATGTGACGCTGAAGGCTGGCTCAATTAGAGCAGTAAATCTGCACATGGGATGCATAGGGTTTAGCATTATGGATCTATAGGCACTCTGTGTGCTTCCATTTGACACCCTATTATTGAAGTACTCTACCCCAGAAGCAATGCCATTGCAAATGAATATCTCCGTAATGCTATACATGCATCTCCATATGATTATGGAGGTGCTGTATAGAATGAGCCTATAGATTTGGAACTTCTACAAAGCCATAAGATGGCTCTTAGAATAGTCCTTTTACCTCAAGACACAACGCTGTCCAGAATGTTGGAATTTAGATGATTATTCAAAATAGAGTAAAGGTCCAGATTTCATGGAACACTTGGAATGTATAGACATAAAAGACACACTGGGTAAAGCTTTAGGCAGAAACAATGATGACTACTTAGGCCTCATTCACACGTCCGTATAATGTGTCCGCATCCTTTCCGCATCCGTTTCCGCAACTGCGGACAATTATTCATTTCAATGGGTCCCGAAAAAATGCGGACAGTACACCGTGTGGTGTCCGCATCCGTGTGTCCGTTCCGACTGTCCGCATAAAGAAATCCTCCTGTCCTACTTTTCTCCCGAATTGCGGTCCGTAGCACAATGAAAGTCTATGGATCTGCAAAAAATGCGGAAGACATGCGGAAAGGCATCCGCATGTCATCCGTATTTGCAGATTCCGTTCCAGGAGGGGAGAAAAAAAGAAAAGGTACAGATGTTATTCATCCTTCCGTTTTTTGCGGATCCGCAAAAAACAGATGACATATGGATACATCCTTTCCGTTTTTTACGGAAAAACGCAACGGATGTCCTGGAAAAACTGAGTTTTTTTGCGGAACAACAGATCTGCAAAAAACTGACCGTTTTCCAGGATGTGCACAAATACGGACGTGTGAATGAAACCTTATGTTGAGTATTACGAGTAGGGTTGAGCGAATCAAAGTATTTGAAGTGGAATTATATCTGAATTTCAGGGAAAATTCAATTAGTCACGAAGCTGAATTTCCTTGTGCTTCGTGGCAACAAATCGATTTCCCCTGAAATGGGGGGAAAATAAATCATACTCCCCTCCTCGATTTGTATGCGAAGAGGCCACATCGGCCATCTTGATTGAAGATCATGCACGATATCTTGTGTGCAGTGACATATGACTTTACCACGCCGACGTGATGACGTCATCACATCACTGCGTGAAATTTCGCGTGGGATCTTCAGTCAAGATGCCTGCGGCGGCCTCTATGCGATCAAATGGATAAGGTATTTTCTTTTTCACTGAAAAGCTCTCAATGTTCATCTCAGATGCTTGCGATCAGCGATGAACGCGGCATCTCAGGGGTTCAACAACGAGGGGCAGAGCAATCGCCACCCCCCCCCCATTCCATTTTATAAGTTCTGCTTCAGTTACAGTATATCGGTTGTGTCAGCTATTTTAGGCCAGTAGCTGGACACAAGTGATAAATGTGAACTGCAGAGAAAAAGCTGTACAGAAAAACTGAGCATGCAACTTTTTTTCTGTTCGGCGCAGTTTGGCATCCGGCATCACAAATAATACACCTGATGTATGAGAGCTGTCCCATAAAAAACTATGGGATATTTCTGGCTTTACTACCGCTCCACTATTTTCTGCATCACACCGAGGGGAAATTGAACCAGATCGCCAGACATGTGTAACCATTTTTTTAAATTACTTTAGTACTTCTAAAACAGGGATGCTCAACCTGCGGCCCTCCAGCTGTTGCAAAACTACAACTCCCAGTATCCTGGACAGCCTACAACTATTAGGGCATGCTGGGAGTTGTAGTTTTGCAACAGCTGGAGGGCCGCAGGTTGAGCATCCCTGATCTAAAACAAACAAATGAAGCAACATTACAAATGGTTTTGATTAAAAATGTCCAACTGTTTTTTTTATATAGTCTCTATTTAAATCTGTGTATCTCCATGGTGACAGACTACAAATAACCCTGTGAGTAGTCTGGTCTTGCAGTCACTCTCTGACATCTGACCCCATGCTCCTTACTTGCCTAGAGGCTATAGAATAGGCCCACATAGAAGAGACTAGAACAGACTGGAGGATCAAGACTAGGCACAAGGTTTGTTTGTAATCTGTAAACATGGAAATGCAGGTTTGTATAGTATCTGTATGTGCAAAATGGTAGGATATTTGTACTGAAGAATATCTGCAAAGCTGTTTCATGTTTTATTTTAGATGTATTTGAGCAATAAAGAATGTATAGATTCTAATGTGATTAGAGTTAAACAAGTACAGTTGATACCTGAGTTCCTGAAGGCTGAGTAGAACTTTGGTCTAATGCTTGGTCTTTGATCTAAAGTTGAGTAAGGCAATATACTGTGAGACATCCTAACTTCTGGGCCACCACAGGTTCTAAAATAAGTACAACAAATATCTGCATAAGTAAAATTGCATGTTACACAGTTGTATGGCCATCTCTTAATCAACATACAATATAGTCTACTTAAAGGGGTTTTCCGGGAGTTAACTACTGATGACCTATCCGCAGTATCAGATTGGTGGGGGTCTGATACTCGGGACCCCCCACCGATCAGCTGTTTGTAAAGGCACCGGCACTCCCGTGAGCGCCCAGTCCTTCTCTCAGCTTTTCCTAGGCCAGTGATGTCACGTTCATAGGTCACGTGGCCTAGGAGCAGCTCAGCCCCATTCAAGTGAATGGAGCTGAGCGCGATACCAAGCACAGTTGCTGTACAATTTACGGCGCTGGGCTTGGTGAGCTGAGAGAAGGCCTGGGCGCTCACAGGAGTGCCGGTACCTTCTCAAACACCTGATCGGCAGGGGTCTTGGGTGTCAGACCCCCACCGATCAGATACTGATGACCTATCCCAAGGATAAATCCCAGAAAACCCCTTTGAGTTAAGTAGTGAGACATATTCTGGGACATGCTGACTTCTTAGGCAGCAAAGGTCCAGAAGTAAATGTAGCTAAGATGTACTTTAAAGGGT
This sequence comes from Rhinella marina, assembly GCA_900303285.1. NCBI lineage: Eukaryota > Metazoa > Chordata > Amphibia > Anura > Bufonidae > Rhinella > Rhinella marina. The sequence goes on along the minus strand of ONZH01002139.1, from coordinate 26,334 downwards.
ATTCCGGTTACCTCAAGTTATCCTCTATCTACAGGATAGGAGATAATTATTAGATTGATAGGGGTCTGACCACTGGGACCCTCATCAATCTCCAGAACAGGGACCCTGTACCTTGCAGGGACCCCAAAATGAATGGAGCAGTAAGTCAAGCTTGCACTGTCGCTCTATTTATTTCTGTGGGACTGAAGGAAATAGCCGATTGCTTGTTCTTGGCTTTCTTCAGCAGTCCCATAGAGATGAATGGAGAGGCAGTTCACATACCTGGAAAATGGAATGCCAATTAACACTACTCTAGCAGGAAGGAGCTGACTCTTTAAGGCCCCCTATAGGTAACTACATGACTAGGAGACTCTGGATTGTCTAAAATGCTTCAAGGTTCTTTAAAGGCGTTTTCCAGGCAGAAGTGAAGAGCAGGTGGCACCAAATCAGCACCATATTGGTAGCAGTGGGGGGTCGGTAAAGATAAGTATTGTTTATTATTTTAATCCCTTCTGGTCTGTACTCTTCCAAGGAACACTAGGCTACAGCGGACTCCTGGCTGGTGATTTACAGTGTCCGCTTCACCCAATTGACCCAATTTTCCTGTTTTCCCATTTACTTTCCGAAAACATCTTGGTAACTGATAGAAAATGTTTCCATATCTGTAAGTCAGAAATGACAGAAAAGGTACTACCTGGTGAGTGTTGTAGTTGTAGGTGGGTTGGAATAAACCTTGTTCTGCTCCATCACAGGTCTTCTTATGGCTTTCTGATGTTTACATAGATTTGGGCTAGCAGTCTCTGGCCGGGAGGATGATTCCTTATTCTTAAGGAAAGCAACAGGCTGAAGACAGAAGATATAAAATAAGGAAAGGACTTAGCAAAAAGACACAACAGACATATTCACATAAAATAATAGTAATTGTAGAAGCAGTAGTCATACTTCATACTCCTGTGCAGAGTAAAAACATGACACTTCTATATCAGAAAACAAGCAGCATAAAGTATATTTGTAAATATTAAATTGTTCATCCATACATACTGGCAAGACAGAGAGCTCATGCACACAGTAGCATGTTGTCACTAGGGACCACTAGGAATATATACCACAAATTCACTCCTAGAAGTAAAGCTATATGGTACTGCTACTAATATTTCTATATTCATCATACCTGTCCATTTGGCCGCACCAGAATAGTGATACATTGTGGGTTGCTTCGGAAGAAAACTCGCCCTTTCCACACTAAGTCTGTTGGTGGATTTTGAGAAACCTTTGCTCCAGATGCCCAAATCTATACAAAACTCAAACAGTGATTAAAGGGAAACTTCAGTAACAAAGTTGTATTCTTTAAAAACTAATTCCTAAAACTCCGTTTTTTTATCATTTCAGCAGTACTATACAATTGGCAATTAAATACAAAATATTGTCCTTCTGTAGCAGTCAGCACAAAAACTAATAGTCCGATATAGATAAGTAACCCATTGTTAGTTTGCTGTTGCTGTGAGGTGAAGATATCATCTGGTAGTAAAATAGTAGATTAGTAGAATTGGCACCTCTGAGGAAGTTAACCATCCACTTTGTAAAAAAAAAAAAAAGAAAGGAAAGAAAAAAGTTACATATGTAATACCCCAGAGTGGTATTACTATTCTGTCACTCCGCTACTGTCTTTTATTGCTAACACCAATGTAATTCTTGCATTTATTTCCAGGTCCTTTACATTGTGCATTGATAAAGTTGTTCTGAAACTGTCTTCTACATGTAATATGGTGGTTCACCAGCGAGGGGGGGGGCAGCGTAAATGGCAGACAGATACTTAGATAGAATCGAACTCATCATTCCATTGTCCCCACCTTTGGGGAGAAATGGGCTATTCTTGTTTCCTGTCAGAAGAGAGGGGCAGCAGTTCCAGTCTAGACAGTGAAGTGTAAGCCTGGGCACGGTCACAGCCAGACGTGTCTATAACAGCCAGTGCAGGCTAAGCTATGCTTTCCATGGAATCAGATGTATGGAAGATATAGCAACCAGAGGAAAGTGTTCTTCGTTTGTCAGAAGATATTGCAGCAAGGGGAAATTGTTCTCTGGCTGGAGCAGGAGCCAGCAAAGGGAAGTAGCTTGTAGAGCACCTCAACTCCATGCTAATTTACTTTACTGAGTGTCAGGAGGGGGATAACAGCCCAAGGCACCCCAATCCAAGGATACCAGAACTGACCAAAAGTCCAGTAACCAGACCCAAGTAGAGTTTAGCACAACAGAGAGAAAGAGAGCAGAGTTATTAAGCGTGCCTGTCAGGCCAGCAGAGAAAGAGAGAAAGCACAGTTATCAAGTTTACCTGCTAGTTTATGCCAAAGCCTGCTGGATCCAAAAGGAAGCCTGAATGTAAAAAAAGACTGAATATTGTCTGGAATATGTGGGGTAATGCCCTCATATATGCCTGGGCCCCTCACAGAGGTTGTACTTACCTCGCTCCCCAGCACTCACATCACTTCTCATACTGGAAACGACTGCCACTGCATCTCCCCTTCGCGTGGATGAAAACAACCTCTGTGAGGGGCCCGGGCATGTTGGGGACATTATACATCTTGGATAACCTCTTTAAGAATTTTTTTCAGTGTAAAGAAAAATAAGGAGTCCTAGAAGTGACATGGCCCCCACAGCTAATCTTAACATCATCAAGTCTATTTGGGATTACATGAAGAGATAAAAGGATTTGAGTAAGCCTACATCCACAGAAGATCTGTGCTTAGTTTTCCAAGATGTTTGGAAAAACCCAAGTTCAGGAAAGGGTTTTTTTCTAGTACAAATTTATACATGAAGTTATAACTTTGGCTCATCTGAGCCAATACATTCTAATACTGTACGGAGCGAGCACTCCATACAGTATTAGAATGTATTGGCTCAGATGAGCCGAAGTTATAACTTCATATATTAATTTGTACTAGAAACCAAAGTTTTATGCGCATCTGAAGTCGAAACATCTAAAGTCGATTCGCTCATCTCTAATCATTTCTCTCGATCATCTTTGAGATATTTTTACTGATTGATTGGAGTCCACCTGTGATAAATTCAGTTGATTGGACAAGATTTGGAAAGAAACTAAGGTCTCACATAGGATATTTGTACTGAAGAATATCTGCAAAGCTGTTTCATGTTTTACTTTAGATGTATTTGAGCAATAAAGAATGTATAGATTCTCATGTGATTAGAGTTAAACAAGTACAATTGATACCTGAGTTCCTGAAGGCTGAGTAGAACTTTAGTCTAGTGAAGGAACAGATCTGGAGGAGGGTACAAAAAAATTTCTGATGCAGTGATAGTTCCTAAGAGCACAGTGACCTCTATAATTCTTAAATAGAAAAACTGGAACAACCAAGACTTTTCGTAGAGCTTACTGACCCAATAAACTAAGTAATTGAGGGAGAAGAGCTTCCAGAAGGTCAACTATCACTGTAGCACTCCACCAATCTGGGCTGTGTGGCAGAGTGGCCAGAAAGAAATCTCTCCTCAGTAAAAGACACACAAAAGCCTGCCTGGAGTTTGCAAAAAAGCACCTAAACCACTCTCAGACTGTGGGAAACAAGATTCTGTGGACTGATGAAACTGAGATTGAAGTTTTTGGCCTCAATTACCACATTTTTCAGTTTATAAAATGCACCTGATGATAAGACACAACTTGGTTTTAGAGGAGGAAAAATATTTTTCATCAGACCTTAGAACAGACTCCCAATCTTCATCAGACCCCAAAATACACCCACAATTTTCATCAATCTTCACATCAGACCCCATATCAGACCTCAGATTAGACCCCAATATCAGACTTCAGATCAGACCCCCCATATCAGATTTCAGACCAAACCCCCACATCAGACCTCAGATCAGACTCCCATGTCAGACCTGAGATTAGACCCCTATAACAAATCACACCCCTATGTCAGATCTCAGATCAGACTTCTAGATCAGATCAGACCCCCATGTCAGACCTCAGATCAGACCCCCATATTAGATTCAGAACCCGATCAGAACTCACATCAGAGCCCCCCATGTCATATTTCAGATCAGACCTCAGATCAGACCCCCATATCAGATCAGACCCTCATGTCAAACCTCAGATCAGACCCCTATAACAAATCACACCCCTATGTCACATCTCAGATCAGACCTCTATATCAGATGAGACCCCCATGTCAGACCTCAGATCAGACCCCCATATTAGATTTAGAACCCGATCAGAACTCACATCAAAGCCCCCCATGGTAGATTTCAGATCAGACCTCAGATCAGACCCCCACATTAGACCTCAGACCCCCATATCAGATCAGACTCCCATGTCAGACCTCAGATCAGACGCCCATATGAGATAAGAACCCGGTCAGAATTCACATCAGAGCCCCCTATGTCAGACTTCAGATCAGATGCTCATCAAAGATAAAATAAATAAATTCACTTACCTTTTCTGCTCTGTCTGTACTCTCCAGGTCTGGCAGTCTCTGCTGCAGTCGCGCTCCTTGGTCTTCCCTGGGTCCACGCTGCACTGTCCCCTGACCAGTGTGCGCACTATGTCCTGATGCTGTACGCAGTCAGAACAATGCAGCGTGGTGCCTAGAGACGATCAAGCAAGAAGAGGTGATTGCCAATAGCTCTTCGTTCCCTGCGACTCCTGCATACCAGTGAGCGCTTTCCTAATGGAAGCACTCACTAGTATTCGCTTTATAAGACGCACTGCCATTTTCCCCAAAATTTGTTTTTTTTTCTACCAAGTGCAGAATGATGGGGGAAAACATGATTTTTTAAAAAATTTCAGCTCAAGACTTCAACATAACAAAATGTGAGAAAGTGAAAGCGTCTGAAGACTTTCCGATATATGACGTGACATTTGGTTGCATTAAGGTCACAATAAAGGTAAAATGTTTCGTTACCGTAATGTGCTGCAGGGATGCCAGAAGCAGATTGTGCGGGAAGCGATACATAGAAACCACCTGACCTATCTCCAGCTGCAGCAGAACATAGCCGCTTATATCTATATCTTGGTCTGTAGAGGTGTTCATTATTCGGATAAAGTGACCTAAGGAGTTGACTTCAGCAATCTTCAAGGGACCAGATGAGCTATATAAGGGAAAAAACATTTTATGCAACTGTCAATAAAGCTAATTTACATATTTTTTTTTTGTTAAATGTTATTAGAATATTAATATGTTGGTTTGTACGGATTAAATCAATTCTACAACCATATAAATGCTTGCTTGCATTTGCAATGTTGTGTACGTTTCAATGCTAGTTTATTTCACATTTTTACATTCTTTAGAACCTTCTAATAAATAATCGTATTGGCCAGTAGATGGCGATATCCAGTTGTGAATATGTTGCAAGATATTCCGTGCTCTTGAAAATTTCCCCTCTTGAATGTATGACAGTTATACTGCTTTTGCCAGGCGCCCCTCCTGACATCCCTGCTTTGGTAAATGCTTTCATTCTTTGTGAAATAACCATTGTGGAACATATTTTCTCTTAACTCTGCGTGGTTGTGTTTTTTATGTTATTCCTCTTGAAAATTTCTGGACTGTGTCTCTACACCAGTGATGCCCAACCTGCGGCCCTCCGGCTGTTGTAAAACTACACCTCCCACTCTGCTGTAGACTGATAGCTGTAAGCTGTCCTGGCATGCTAGGAGCTGTAGTTTTGCAACATCTGGAGGGCCGCATGTTGGGCATCACTGCTGTACACAGTCTGGCACTGTCAGTGCTGATTGGACAATGTCAGAGTATGCAGGGACACATTCCCAACTATTAATACCCAGGTGTCAATTTATTCAGAATGTTATTAGGAATAACCCAGAGTTGTATGAAATACTCCAGAATTATTATTTCACATAGGATGCAATTATTAAATAAAACAGGAGAGCTAACATAATTAATTCAGCAGCGGGCCAGCTGCAATAAAAATGAGCAAAACTAAGGCAGTTACTTCTACTATTTTCTAGTGACAAGAATCATAAGAGTGTAGCACTGAGACCCACTTATTTTTATAATTATTGCATGTGACATATTGAAATAAACCAGTCCTGACGAAGCTCAAATATAATTGTGTCTCCAGTTAGTGGATACTCAAATAATATGGGCAGCTGGTATAAGCATGGCACAGTGATTATACCCCCTTCTCATGTGGTGTAGTGGGAGGAAAGGGCTAGGAAGAGGAGGAGACTGAAGTAGGGGAAAGTACTACTTGTAATGGAACAGGGACATATGGAATAGAAAATGTGGCTGCACTATTTATAAGGAGCATGTAACTGCAATGTTTATAGGGGGCATTTAGCTGAGCTGTTTATAGGAGGCATGTAACTGCACTGTTTATAGGGGGTTTGTAGCTGCATGGTTTACAAAGGACATGTGGTTACACTATTTATAGGGATACGTGGCTGCAATGTTTATAGGGGGCATTTATCCAGTGGCATGCCTAAAGTGTTTGGCACCCGGGGCAGGTCCTTTCATTACCCTCCTCCCCTACACACACACACACTCAATACTTTAAAAAATGGTGCCACCTCACAGTAGTATTGCCCTCACTGTACAACCTTCACAGTAGTTATGCCTACATTGTGCCCCCCTCACAATGATAATGTCCTGTTTGTCCCCCTTCACAGTAGTTATGCCCTATCTGGGCCCCCATAACAGTTATGCCCTTTCACAGTAGTAATACACTCTATTTGCAAGTCCTCTGGTTATTACTGTATATTAGGGAAGCTGGAAAAGTGTATCAAAGGGCATGGAACCCTACAGCAAGGAGACCAACATTTGACTACCACTCCAATGCAAATGGGGGGATGGGGTGCATGAGGCATTGAGTAAGTAGTCTGCATCCCACAAATCAGGTCAGGGGCCATTTTTGATGTCTCCAGAATATGGCAATTGGACCATGTGTCACCAAGTAGCCAGAAGAAACCTCCTCAAGCTTAAAGAGAACAGAAGTCATCAGTCACTTGATCTTTCCATGAGTCCATTATAGGAATTGTGTCATGAAATTGTCCTGGAAAACTTTTTGACCCATCAGCCAAAGAGATGTGAAGTTTTACCTATTGAATACAACTATTCATTGAAGGCTACTGCTGCCTCTACAGGCAGATCCTCCTTATACTGTAGAATAGTGACTAATGAGATGACTAATTCCTATACAAAGGTCAGGTTTACTTTTTCACCATTCATGTTCTTGCAGAAACCTAGCCAACAGAAACCTAGATTAGTATTAGCCTTCACCTCTGAAGTCGGTGTTGCCCACATTAGTTTCTCAAAAAACAGCCTGGACAATCACCTTCCTTAATTTAGTAAAAAAATCCAACTTTTTAATGAAGTTCATTTTAATTTTGTCATTAAGAGTCATTTTTAATTGCCTGTATTCAAAAATAACTTTTAAAGTAAGATAATTCATGAATTACATGTCCCCCCAAGTACAATTTTTAGATCGGGCATCAATATAAAGCCACCCTACGGTTCTGTGATGGGAAAGCGAATGGTGAGCCTGTGACAAAAGCAAAACCCATGTTTTATATGGAGACCACTTCATCGATGTACAATATGAATTCGTTCTGGACCCACCAGCATAAAGTAAAATATTATCAAGTAAGACCGACCATAGCTGTATCATACTTACTAACACAGTAGTTGGTAAAGTAGGGACAAATAAAAAACCCCTCTGGGAATGCCCCAAATTGGACAGGACCATCCAATTACACGAGGCTCTCATCCATTTGTGGCCTGGGACAGCCTGAATTTGCAAGGACTATGTCTGAAAATTATGTTCTTTGAAAAGGCACTCATTCCAAAGCCCTAAAATGCTAATACTAGAATCAGCAAGAAGAAATGATGACAATTATATACGGAGGCTGGGTTTTAGACATCTCTGTGGTATTCTGTAGGACATCTGAGGCACTGTATGGGGGTGCCGGCTGTACAAACCCTGAAGGGCAACTGAGGCTTAGGCACTGTATGGGGTCATCTAAAACTGAGGCACATTATGGGATGACCTGGGGCTACCACTTTGGAGGGTATCTCTATTGTAGGCCCTCTAGGTGAGGTTAGCGCTGATAAAACTGTGAAGAGATGAACCATTGTAGCTGTAACCATTAAGAATTTGTGCCTCATCTAAGTATTGTAACCTTTAGGCTTCATTCACACGTCCGTATTTTTAGTTATCCGATTTTCGTTCCGTTTTTTGCGGATCCGTGTCTCCACAAAAACCTTTCGTTTTTACCAATTGTACATCCGCATCCGTTCAGTTTTTCCGCAAAAAAAAAACGGAAGGAGGAATATATGTTGGTAGGGTATTTCTTTCTATTTCCTGGAAATGGATCCGCAATTGCGGATGACCTGCGGATGACATATTGATGCATTCCGCATATCATCCGCATTTTTTGCGGACCCATTGACTACAATGGGACCACGGACCGCAAATGCGGGCAAAAGTAGGACAAGCTCTATCTTATATGCGGATCCGCATAACGGAACGGAACAACGGATGCGGACAGCACACGGAGTGCTGTCCGCATTTTTTGTGGAGCCATTGAAGTGAATGGATCCGCATTCTGGATTCCGCATTTGCGGAACGGATGCGGATTAAAACATATGGACGTGTGAATGGACCCTTAAAGGGGCTTTCTAGGACTCCTCAGGATAGGTCATCAATATCAGATCAATGGAGTCTGAATTAACAGCTACTTGAAAGGGTAATACCCTTTGATGAGCACTACATCCTCTTCATAGTATACCAAGCACAGTGCCATACATTGCATAGTGGCAATGCTTAGCACTGCAGCTGAATCCCATTCACTTGAATGGGAGTGAGCAGCAAAACGGTCATGCGATGAACAAGACATCACAGGCCAAGGGAAAGGATCCAGCACAACACAAGCACGGCGGCCCCATCATACAGCTAAGGACAGGTCATTATTCGGAAAACCCTTTTTAGCTTTCTGTGCCATTGTATGTGAATGAATACATGAATTTGGCTTGCTATTGTCTTCTTTGACCCTTGTGAAAACCCAAGGCTTGGAAAGTCGATTCTTGACTCATAGGGAGCCACTTACACTAGGTGGCACTGGCGAGATGGTTCTCTTTCTTGGAAGATACCTCTTTGCATGTAGTCTTCTTTAAAAGGGAAACCACTCGAGAAATTCCATGTAAAGAGCATCAAAACAAAAAATGCCACATAGAGCCGGGCAACATAATGAAAATGGGAAAAAAACTGGAGCAATACTGGCATCATCTGGAAAGCTTCTAGAAACATATAGGTCCTTTTCTGTATTTTGGAAAACCACTTTCATTTTGCCTGTTATTTTCAATCTTGCCAGGGGTGGGACTCATGACATCTTTGTCCTGGACACCTTTAAAATATCTCTAGGTGCTTCATTTAATGTGATCCTGCATCAACATACATTTATGTCATAGGTCGGTGGGACTTCGAGCTCTGGCCTGTGCCATATATTTACAGCACAGTGATGGTCCAGGCCACTGAAGCAAAGGCATTGTAAAGTAAGGGCTCACTATACATGACTGTGCAGAGCATAAGTACCAATGAGACTGCCATATGTTTTATACGGTACCTGCACATTTCCGGTATTGCTGGCTGTGTGGCTGGCCTTGGCTGAGGTTCTTTTCTTGTCCTTTTTTTGCGTGGAACCTTCAATGACATTCAAGGGTCAATGAGTCATTAATTTTCCTTCACATGAATATAAACAATCCTGTACATGCAGAAATAGATCATCTAAGGATACTCTGCAGATTGGTCATGAACCGTTGAGCCATAAATATGAAATTGTCTTATTTAGACTAGGATGTGTCTCACTGGGACCATAACACCCTTAGGATAGGTTGTCAATATTTGGTCAGTCCAACCTCTGGACAATGAAGGGTCCCACGTTTTTTACATAGACATATCAGCTCACTCAAAAAAAAAGTCTGTGCCCGGTAAAGCAGCTTGTCTCTTCACCTGTAAGCACCATGGTCCCTTCATTACTCCAATCTGCTTCACTGATATGTCCAGTGTGTGCTATGATAACAATAAAGATTGCAATATGCTCATAGAGACAGTATGTAGGGAAAGTTATCTTGTAGGACGTAAGGGTACACTGCTCAAAAGAAAAAACAACAACATAATAATACATATAATTATACTGGAGTATACAGCATCAGATAATCTCCTGCACAGCTCATGGAAGGCTGTTTTCTCTCGGAATTCAGACGATCATGAACATTAAAGGTGTTTTCCAGGAGTTTATAGTGATGAACAAACTTCAGGATAGATCTTCGGCATCCGATCCAGGACCCCCGATCAGCTGTTTGAGAAGGCACCAGTGCTCACAGTAGTGTCGCGGCCTTCTCTTTGTACAACAAGCACAGTGCCATACATTGTATAGCGGCTGTGCTTGGTATCAAAGCTCAGCCCCATTCACTTAGGTCATGTGACCAATGAATGTGATGTCACGGCCTAGGAAAAGCTGGAGAAAGCCACGGTGCTACTGCAAGCATGGGTGCCTTCTCAGCTGATCAGCAGGGGTCTTCACACAGTGGGTTAACAACCCTCACCCACTGGGACAGGGTGCCAGATGGTATGGATGTCGGATACCTTCTGCCAGCACTGTGCACCATTGGACTTCGGTTTTCCACATGTCCACTTGAGCTAGGAGGATGTTGGAGAGATAATGGAGTCTCTGTCAGCTGTGGCATGCTTTACCCAGTCTCAATATCAGTCTCAATAATGTGGACTGTAGTTGCGATGCCACTATCGGCCAACGCGGTCCCTTCTGAGACCCTTGGCCACGTAGCAGCTGCTACAGTTGGTATGTCAGTAGTTATGCCCCTGGGAGTATATAAAACTATACGAGGCAAAATACATTTTACAGGTGGGAACCATATATATTCCGCTCCTAGCATCAAACATCACTAGCAGAATATCTTCTGCTGCAGGTGTGCAGACTACGTGAAATAAGGCTACATGACTGCACAGATTTACTTTACACTTCAGATATATAGCATGTGCCTTGGGGGTCTTCTGATGGAGATACAATCTCTTGGCTTTTAGTACAGTTCCAGGAATCATGTGGACATGTGTGTGTACTTGTCCTTGTATATTTTACTCTGTCCTTTTATATGTGGAGCTATTTTACCTCATATTAACATATTTCTAACATATTCTAGTATCTGCAAAGAGATTACACCTTCAGTTTGGATATATGAAACAAGCTCAGTTGAGTTGAAGCATGGAAAGTGAATGAGCAGATGGGTTCTACATTGGTGTGGCCCACTGGGGAACCCAGTGAATTCATCCGTCCTAGTGAAATAAAGCTTCCCGTGCCTGGAGTTTTGGTCTGTTCTAGTATAGGCTGCCCGGACCACCAGTCACGGGCCTTCTGTAGAGCCTTTTGGTTGTATTTAAAATGTCCCAGGAATCTCCTCTCCCTACCAGCAGGACCCACAAAGATCCTGCTTCCCCTTCCATCTCCTGCAAAAAGTTACAACAGCCTGAGGTTGTCACCTGCTGTTGTAACATGATACTAAAACTGCTTAGCAGATGAGATCTGCGGTAGACAGAAAGGGAGAGAAGTCTGCAGACACAGACACTGGGCAGTTCTGGGCTGCTTAAATGGGAACCAGTTGTCGTGATGCAAGGGGAGCAGATCAACTTTGTAGCCTGTGATTGACTGCAGCAGTCACCTATATCCCCCAAGGATAGATGTTGATTTCAGCTCTGCTAGGGGAGAGAAGAGCTGGCATGGGAGTGACAGAGACCAAACCCAGAGGCGGGGACCAGGTAAGTATGACAATCGCCATGGGTCGGCCACTCTGGGAGGTCTATATTAATTTTGGATAACCCCTATAAATATTTCAGCAACACAAAAGGAAACAATGCCTCAGGCAGCACTGAAAACTGCTTGGGTTATGTTCATAATAATTCAAAACTAAACCTGAACATGCATTATTCATGTATAGAACGAAGGTGGGTGCCTAGAATCAATTCCCCTGGTGTACCCCAGCCTCACACTGCACAGTACTACCTGCACAGTGACAACGATGTACATACACCTGGTAATACATATGGATTTAAATAACGCTATTAAACCCTTCAAAGGGTTTTCCCTCATATGACATTTATCACCAATCCATAGGATAGGTAATAAACATCTGATCACCGAGAGCCCCACTAATCACTAGAATCCATCCCTCTTTACTGAACGACCACAGCATGCATGCTGCCGCTCCAAGTCTATGGGTCTTCACAAACATGTTTTCTGTTTTTTTCCGCATAGGCTTCACAACAGAACATGAAAAACACCCGTATTTGACACAATTTAAAATATACTACTGAAAACACATATAAAAACACTCACTTCCCTGCTCCATCATCTCCTTGGTGGTTCAGCACTAACAGGCTTGATGCAGTGATGTCATCATGCCTGCTGCACCTAGCTACAAATACCACTGCTATGCTCTGTTCATCGTGGGAATGTGGAGTGCTAAATTTGCAGGTACTAAAGGGCCATCACTCTGTGATCCTACTGTGTTGGGGATACTTGAAAGGACACCATGCTACTGGGGACATTATGAGGACATTAGATTTATTGAGCATACTATGAAGGGCACTACTAAGAATGGAGACACTCTCAGGGAGCATTATCACTATTGAGGATACTATTAATAATGAGGACAATCTAGAGAAGATAATTATTGCTAGTGGTGGGACTTTTGGGAGTACTTTTACTATGGGGGTATTCTCTGTATGGCACTATTATTTTTGCAGTATAATGCTTTAGGGCAGTGATGCCCAATGGCCCGCGCATGCCCCTGCGTCTTATGGGGCCAATGCTAATGAGCGCTTCCATTATGGAAGCGTTCATTAGCACCGGAGGACAAGGAAGCGTTGAAGACTCTGTACTCACCGCTTCCTGGTCCTCCGCTGGGCTGTCAGCTGTGCAGGGCTGCGCACAGTGTGAGGGCGCTCTGTGACCTCACGCTGTGCGCGCCAGTGCACAGAACAGCCGACTGCAGGAGGAAGAAGAACGCTGGAGCAGAGCAGCGGCGGCGTCGAGGAGCAGGAGCGGTAAGTGTTTATTTTATATACTCTGCGGCTGCTGGGGGATGATGGAGGCATTTGGGGGCTGATGGAGGCATTGGGGGCTGATGAAGGCATTTGGGGGCTGATGGAGGCATTGAGGGCTGATGGAGGCATTTGGGGGCTGATGGAGGCATTGGGGGTTGATGGAGGCATTTGGGGTCTGATGGAGGCATTTGGGGGCTGATGGAAGCATTGGCAGCTGATGGAGGCATTGGGGGGCTGATGGAGGCATTGGGGGCTGATGGAGGCATTGGGGGCTGATGGAGGCATTGGGGGCTGATGGAGGCATTGGGGGCTGATGGAGGCATTGGGGGGCTGATGGAGGCATTGGGGGCTGATGGAGGCATTGGGGGGCTGATGGAGGCATTGGGGGCTGATGGAGGCATTTGGAGGCTGATGGAGGCACTGGAGGCTAAAAGAGGCATTTGGGGGCTGATAGAGGCATTTGGGGGCTGATAGAGGCATTGGGGCTAAAAGAGGCATTTGGGGGCTGAGAGAGGCATTTGGGGGCTGATATGAGAGGCATGGGGCTCTTATCTGAGATCTGATTGGGGGTTATTCACACTGGGGTCTAATCTGAGGTCTTATTGGGGTCTTATTAATATTGGGGGTCTGATTGGGGCTATGAGCTGAGTTCTGATGAAAAATATTTTTTTTCTTATTGCCTTCCTGTAAAACCTAGGTGCGTCTTATAGGGCTAAAAATGCATTCTGTGCTGAGAATCAACGTGACAAACTTTGATCCAAACATTTCAAAACTGGTTTCTGGAAAACGTCTGCAGACGTCATATTAATGAAATGACATCAAATAGTGAGTACAGAAATTATTTCTGGTTTATGATTTCCTTCTAATACTGTGTTATCTAAATTAGTAGAATAATTTCCTTTTTAATGATTGCATTTCTTTCTGGGAATGCTACCTGGTTCTGGCCTGCAAAATTTATTCAATGTCTAGTGCGGCCCCCAGATGAAAAATAGTTGGGCACCACTGCTTTAGGGCATTTGTGAGCACAGAGGGTGCAGTATTGGGGTAGCAGCAGGATAAGGCTGAGTTCACACAGTTATTTGGTCAGTTATTTTGATCAGTTATTGTGAGCCAAAACAGGTGTGGATCAAAATACTAAATAGGTTCAAATCTTTACCTTATGTCTGAGGAGGCTTCACTACTGGTTTTGGCTCACAATAACTGATAAAGTAACTGACCAAATTATAGAAGTGTTAACTCAGCCTAACACTGTTGGAGTATTAGGATGAGAAGGAGGATGGAAAAGCGAGGAGCCTAAGATGTCTGTGTGGCAAATTCTGCAGTCAGAAGTCATCAAGGGGGCGGGGCCAAATGGAGACGATGATAAAGCGAATGACATCTGTGAGTTATTGGATGTAATAGATATATAGTGCTGTATATTACTGTACGGTATGATTGGTGGTGCTGAATGTAATGTCCATCCTAGGGCTTGGGTTGGGGGTGCAATTGGTTCTTTTGTAACCTTAGCAACACCCCTGGGGGTTACTAAGGGATCATCCTGCTATGAGGGGAGAACTTGGGGGACATCCTACTGTGTAATGGGTACTAGGGGGGCATTATGCTGTGTAAGGGCACTAAGGGGGGCATCATTATTGTGTGGGGGTATGTATTTTTTGCATCAGTATTTCTGAGGCCTCCTTCACACTTCCATGTCTGTAACTACATCTGTGACAAGATGGTCAGGGTTTCATCTGTGAAAGTGTCCATGAAGAGTCCGTGTTCGGTCAGTGTGTCTGTTTTCACTTCTGGGCACATAACGTGTGAATGAAGCCTGGGAACAGATGCATACATTTTTGTAACAAATCTGCTGCGTGTGAACATCCCCTTGCAGCATCACAGCCCAGGATACATTATATCTGCTGCTTCTGAGGACGGATGTTTCACAGGTGAGTCACTGCTCCAGAGAGACACTTTGTTTTGCCATTTACTGTTGCCCTGAAGCACACGGCGCATACCAGAAGTGTAAAAAAGTTTTTAATCAAATTAAAGTAGACAGGAAGAAACAGAGAGACAGACAGATATTTGATTACTTTTCTAAAATTGACTAGTAATCACTAAATAAGATAATTGGATAATTGGTCTTGCAAAATATATCTGTATCGCTAGGGTGGTACGTGTACACCAAAGCAGGGTGCCAACAAGTTAGGCTACTATCACATCTGCATTTTCCTTTCCGGTTTTGAAATCCGATAGAGGGTCTCAAAACTGGAGGAAAACGCTTCCGTTTTGTCCCCATTCATTTTCAATGGAGACAAAACTGAACAGACCAGAACGGAGTGCTTCAAAATGCATTCCATTCTGGTTTGTTGCGTTCCCATACCGGACACAAAAGTGCTCATGCACACGAACGCATAAGGGCTCATGCACACGAACGAGTGCTGTCAGTGCCCATGCTGTGGACCGCAAGTTGTGGTCCACAACACACGGGCACTGAGAGTGGGGCCACCACATTCGGATCGCAGACCCATTCACTTGAATGGGGTCCACGATCCGCATCTGATGGTCCGCACCGCAAAAAATAATGCATGCACTCCTTTATTACTGTGCGGAGGCATGGCCAGAAACACCACTACACTACAGAGTGCTTCCGTGGTTTTCCGATCCATGCCTCCGTCCCGCATCTCCCGAATTGCGAAGCCATCCAAGAAAATGGGTCCGCGATCCATGATGCGGGCTGCACACAGCCACGGTGTGCATGAGCCCTAAGTCAATAGTGCCTGATCCGTTTTTTTTTTTTGGACAATAAAAAAATGGTATGGTATGTTCATTTTCAATATAATACAACCGGATCCGTTCTGAACAGATGTAGCCGGTTGTATTATTCAAATGGATGCGTTTTGCTGCCATATCTCTAAACTGGACAGAAATAATGCATATATGAAAATAGCCTTAGGCTAGTGCTACACGGCAACAATTTTTATGATAGTCTATGGTGTCGCACTGCGACATGCAACATGCTGCGACTGTGATGAAACATGAAAAATCCATCTCTCACATGCACTTACAGTACTGTGCAAAAGTTGTACACAGGTGTGGAAAAATTGCAAGCACTGCAAAGTAAGAATTCTGTCAAAAATTCTTAATAGTCAAAGTTGTCCATAGTTAAAATTTTAATTTATTCTGCACCAGAATAAAAATACATTTCCAAAATGTGTAACTAAGAAAACACGCCAAAAAATCCGCTGCATGAATTACAGGGCTTTTTTCTCCCCAAAAATTGCTATAAAAAAACTCACTAACATTTTGACGTTTTGTACGCACATTTTGACATTTGCCATTTTTTAAGCCCTTTAGGGAAGCCTACTGAAAAAAGACAACTTTGTTTTGACAAAAAAAAACACTGATCCCAAACTCCCTACAAAAATACTAAAGACCAAAATGCTGTGTATGCAGACTTTACAATATTTTACTATAGACCTTACCAGAGTGTCCACTCTGCGTGTGATGACAGCTAGAGATGAGCGAATCATCCAAAATTCGCTTCGCCGAATGTTCGTCGAATTTTTCAAAAGATTCGTACCTCATACGAATCTATTCGTCCAAAGCTGCGTAGAAATCATACCTTATTATGTGGTGTTTTGCGAACATTTGCGCACTAATAACGTACAGCTGTTAAAGGTACGCAACTTATGTGAACACGTACGCATGAGCGTACAAATTGCGTACGAATCCTCAGCGTACTACTGTCTAGCGATTGCGTAATACACAGGCACGCACAACGCTAGGCTTTGCTGGAACGGAATGGTGGAGCAGGAGGAACGCTCTGAGTCTGACCCCTGGCTACATATGGATACTCTATCAGCAGATGACAGCAGATCATCCGGCTGAGACTGAGATGAGCGTGCCATCCACTCCACTACCTCATCCACTTTCTCCTCCACTACAATTTTGCGCCTTGGTGGGTTAGCCTGGTGGAACACTAGCCATGTATTGCGAATTCTACAAGTAGAAGCTCCGGCTACAGGTCCTTTGGCACTACTGCCCTGTGCCACCTTCTCCTTTTTTTTTGGAGCTTGAGGTCTAGCTGGAACCCTTTTTCTTTTCCATGCCAGACATTTTCACTTGACTGTGGTCCTGCAGGTCTTTGTCTCTCTCCCTGCCTGATTAATTACTTGCCCTGCACTGGCCCTGCAGTATCCCTGATGTGTAATATGGATTCCCAGAACAATTATACCCCAATTTTAACAAAACAGGTCTCAGTCTCTCAAAACTTCAGTGCTTCGGCTCATCTCAGCAGTCGCAGCACAACTGATGCCACTGGCTTACCGAGCCTAAGCCAATCAGAGCAAGCCCTGCCCACTAGGTCAGGTGACCGTTTTCTTCCCAGGCTTTTTGCCGCATGAATAAAAATCTTATAGTAAAAGTTCACTAATTAACTGAATTCGTACGCATCAGCGTATAAAGTAACTTATATGTAGCATTACTGTACAATTTATCAGACAAGTATGTAGCGAATGCATACAAAGCTTTAAGAACATTTTCAAATCTAACGGAGCAAATCTCAGAAAAATCCGGATTCGCTCGAAATGGAAAATTTGTAAGATTCGATACGAATCTACGAAGCGGCTAATAGATTTGTTTATCTCCAAAGCCAGCCTTTTTACAGCAATTTAACGTGAAGTCGACATAGACTTTTTGTGTGCATTTTTGTGTTTGGCATTTTTGTAGCTTTTTGTGGCCAGTGGAGTGTGTAAGTAATACTCTGCATGTTGGGCAGCGGAAAGGCAGGTTAAAAATTAACTACATCGCTATCATGTTTCGTATGGGAAAAGTTTCAATTTTAGGGATTAGTGAAGCAGAAGTAATTTCTGTCAATCTGTGCTGACACGTACATGCCTGCTTAATACTGTAGTCTCATGACGGCTGGCGGCACAAGTGTATATAGATGTATATAGATGCATGGATTTCCCATAGAGGAAAGATCTGCCCAATTATCACTGACATTCTACAATGTGAACAATCACTACTAATCTCGAAACTATCTGGCCTTAAGGCCACCATACACATTATACATATGTCAGCTGACCCTGCAGTGTTTGGGGGCACCGGCTGACAATCTATTGTTTACGGTGCATTCACGTGCAAAAAATGCAGATGACGTCCGTATGACATCAACGTTGCATACGTTTTTTTTTGCGGACTTATTGTAAGGGCTCATGCACACGACCGTGCCCATATTACAGCCCGTAAATACTGGCCCCCTGGTCGTTCTGGCACCGCATTACGGATGTGGACCCATTCAAGCCATCCGGAAGGTCAGTGCGGAACGGAGGCACAGAACCCTATGGAAGCACTATGGAGCGCTTCCATGGAGTTTCTCTCCATGCCTCCGCACCGCAAAAAAGTAGTGCATACAAGTGAATGGGTCCACGATCCGCATGCAGTGGCCCCACAATTGGTTCCCGTGTGTTGCGGACTGCATATATTACTGTGCATGAGCCCTAACAATGCCTATCCTTGTCTGCAACACGGACAAGAATAGGACGTGCGCTACCTTTTTGCAGGACTTTTAAACGAACATACGGATGCAGACTTCACACAATGTGTTTTCCGCATTTTTTGCTGCCCCATTGAAATGAATGGGTCTGCATCCTATCAGCAAAAAATACAGATTGGATGCAGAACAAATCGATCGAACAAATCGAACAAATCGATAGTTGTGTAAATGGCCGTTTTTTTGCGGCCCAAATGCGGATCCATTCACTTCAATAGAACAGCCAAAAAAATGGAAACAACGTGACATGTGCATTCAGTTTCGGTATGCCCGCATGGCCATTCCGCAAAAAAATAGAACATGTCCTATTATTGTCTGCATTATGGACAGGGATAGGACTGTTCTATTAGGGGCCAGCTGTTCTGTTTCACAAAAGATGGAATGCACACGGGCGGTATCCGTGTTCTGCGGATCTGCAATTTGCGGACTGCAAAACACCCAAAGGTTGCATGAGCCCATATAGGGAGTTCCTGACTCTCCCCTGACAGATGGAATAGGATCGGGTGCTGTGAATTTTAATGTCCAATTAGTGATGACCAAATTTCTCAAAATTAGATTCTGGCCCGATTTGGCCAAATTGCCATGTAATTAGATAAATAATAATTTGATGAATTGTATCCAAATTAAAAGTGCTCTCATTGTCCGGAAAAGTCTCTTCCTCACTTTCTCACTCTAGTTTCATATATGTATGCAGGGAACAATGGACTGGACATCCTGTTCTAAGGATTGAAGGGAGTCTCAGAAGTTAGACACCTAGTCACCCACAATTATAGCAAATGCATCAACATCATTCAAGGTTATAACCAGAATGACCTGTAACCTCTCCTAACACGTCTCTTGTAATAACAATTCTGGAACATTTATTCTTATGGCTCTATGTTGTACCATTCCTATATTATTCCTGCTAGACGTTATGAACTGATTACTAGAAGTTTGCAGTGAAGGTCCAGATGGGTGCTACCAGATGGAGGTGTGTCCCTGCACAGTCTGATATTATCCAATCAGTGCTGCCGTCCATCTTACCGCGTTGCTTCTCAACTTTTTATTTTTACAGGGGTTAGGCTGGTGTCCCACTGCCAAAAGCTCTAGTGCTGCTGTGAAACTAGCCTAACAGGCTCCAAATAGTCCATGGTAAATGCTATGGTGATGCACTCCAGCAGTATGTGGTCCACTTTCTGCCATCTTTAAAGGGGTTCTCCAAGCTTTTAATATTGATGACCTATCCTCAGAATAGGTCATCAATATCAGATCGGCGGGGGTCCAACTCCCGACACCCCCGCCGATCAACTGTATAAGGAGACGGCATGTGCAGTGTGCAGTCTCCTGTCTCTCCTCCTGCTACTGCTGCTATGTCTATGGGACTGAAGCTGCGAGTAGAAAGAGAGAACGGAGACGGCACATGCACACTGTGCGCGCCTTCCTGTCATACAGCTGATGGCGGAGGTGTCGGGTGTCAGACCCCCGCCGATCTGATATTGATGACCTATCCTGAGGATAGGTCATCAATATTAAAAGCCCGGACAACCCTTTTAAATGGTGTTGCTCAGTGCTGGAGCCACTCAAGAATACTGCAAAGTTTTTAGAATAACTTCAGAACTTAATCCACAAAAACTTACTTTTTGTGGAATTTACTAAATCTCTTAAATCTGTTCCTAACAGTATATTCCTCTTGTCACTTCCAGTCCGTACAGATAATTGACTATATAGGATCAGACTTGCCAAGCAGCACCTTTATAAATATTTTTCACATTCCCAACATATCTAAAGGAGGCCCCGGTCTACCTGACATAGCTGTCATATCCCGTAATCACTCATCTACTGCGTGATCTTCAGAACACAATGTACTAATTGTATATGTATGTAAAAATAATATATGCCACATGTCACATTAATAATCTAGTATATGATTGACAACTGGCTATGGTTAGCCTCTGTTTCCATCATTTTGGCAGCAAAAATAGTGCAGTATAGAGTGTTATTCTTGACAAAATCCACACCAAGCCCCTACGGACTCCACTCTAGTGTAGTCCATAAGTGGACATGTTCTATTTGTCATATGGCACGTCCATAAAAAACATGGCTTCCATTGTGAACAGCTGCTGATAATGTTCCTTGAATTGTTTCCTACTGATAGACCACATCCGTGTAGTTAGAGTGTTTTGCGCGCGTGTTTTTGTCTATTTTGTTTTCCTTTTGGTAGTGTTTTTGCCACAAAATGAGCAAGTATAAGGTATGCACCAAAATCTTTGGCCCTCAAAGCTCCTGCACCTGATAGTTCTGTGTGGGGTATAGGCCTCAGCACAATTTTGGCATAGATGCATTTGAGACAGCCATATTCCCTATATAAGCAATGCAGCAAAGTATGGTCACTGCTGTACTGGGACATCACTGTCTGTGCTATCCTTGTGCTGTATCTCACTGTCTACATTATTCCACTACTGTGACATCACTGTGTGCATTACCCCTGTAGTCTGACATCACTGTGTATAATATCTCTGTAGTGTGACATCACTGCGTATATTATTCCTGTAGTTTGACATCAGTGTCCGGTGATGGTGAACCTTTACAGACTGAGTGCCCAAACTGCAACCCACAACCCACTTATTTATCGCAAAGTGCCAACACAATTTATCCTGAATACTACAGTCCAATACAGTATATCTCCCATGTACTTTATTACTTAGCTATAATAGCCTGCCTACATTCAATGAGCTGCCCGTGCCATTCATAGTGCGCCCTGCACAGGAAAAGTCTAAGGCATATTGGTACACCATAGACTTTTTCCAGGGCATGGGTGCCCACAGAGAGGGCTCTGAGTGCCGCCTCTGGCACCCGTGCCATAGGTCCGCCACCACTGCCCTAGGCCATATGACACCATGTTCATTGGTCATGGGGCTAAGCTGCGATACCAAGCACAGCCTCTATACATTGTGCAGTGCAGCGATCTGAGAGAAGGTTGTGGTGCTACCGCGAGCACCGGTGCCTTCTCAAACAGCTGATTAGGGGGAAGGGGGGTCCTGGGTTGTCAGACCCCCCATGATCAGATACTGATAACCTATCCAAAAGGATAGCTGTAAAGCATAATTTCTAAATGCTGTTAAGAACAGCTAAGGCAAGATGGCCTCCTCCATAATCATGTTCAGGAACCTGTTTGGTTTTAACTGGCAGAAAACATATTTGGTGACACATTTCCTTTAATCATAAATGTCAATTGTTTAATTTCCCCATAAAATATCACAAGAATATTAGATTGGTGATTTCTAGGTCTGTGTGGCTTCACTTACTGTACGGTATATGTGTATTATATAGGTGACAAGTATTATTATAAGCTACATAGTAATTGTCTGATTCAATGTTACATCATAAAACACTCATCTATTATATGGACAGGGCTCATCTTGATTATTCTGATTAAAAAGGGTTTGGTTCGGTAAAACTTTTGACTTTCCGTCTGTATTTCTCTCATAAATCCTCAGGTACACAGCTAGTATTGGTAACAGGATCTGTTTGCATAGTAAATTCCATACATTGTTAGATCCTTGATAAGTAACATGTGAACATGTTAATACTGCTGTTGGTGACGTGGAGTGCTACTCTCATCATATAAACTTAACATATTGTCCCTTGTGTTTAGCCCTCAGGCGTGTGTTCTTCAATGACTACTTTACATTCATGTTATCTTGTCCATTGAGACAACCTATACAAAAAATAAGATGGTCCTGAAGTCATGCCCACCAATGGCTACAGTGCAGTTCACATCTGCGTTGGAGATTTTTGGGGTCATTTATCAAACTGATGTAGAACTGGCTTAGTTGCCCATAGCAACCACTTAGCATCCACCTTTCATTTTCCAAAGGAGGTGTCAAAAATGAAAGGTAGAATCTGATTGGTTTCTATGGGCAACTAAGCCAGATCTACTTTACAGCAGTTTGATAAATGAGCTTATTTGTTCATGGCCCTTTCAGGTTTGACAAAAAAATAACGCTGCCTGTGAACACCTCAGTGGAGCTAAATGTACCCCATTAGGGCTCATGCACACAAGCGTGATTGCTCAATGCCGGTATTGCGGACCGTAATGACTTGAATGAATCCACAATCCACCAGATACGACTGATAATAGAGAATCTCTTTTTGCAGTGCTGAGGCACAGATCAGAAGCTCACGGAAGCAATAAAAAGAGCTTCCTTAGAATTTCGGGTCCATGCCTCCACATTGCAAAAAGATAGGAGATGTCCTATTTTCAGTCATATCTGTTCATCATGTTCTATCTTTTTCTGTAACTTGTGGATCATGGACCCATTAAAGTGGATGGGTCCGCATCTGCTAACGGAGTGCACATGACCAGTGCCCGTGCATTGCAGACTCCTATTTATGGTCCGTAGCACAGGGACTGGGCAATTACGCCAACAGAAACTTCTGGACAGTCCGTAAAAAGAGGGGATTAAAAAAAAAAGATTTTTCTGAGGCTGGTGGTACTTGACTAGATTATTTTGATGGTAATTATTAGAGATGAGCGAACGTGCTCGAAACGAGCACTGTACCGCTCGGCTCCCCTGCACGCGCATGGGCGCAGGCAGCCGCTTCAGTCCTCCTCAGGAGGACGGAAGCGGCTGCCTGCGCCCATGCGAGCGCAGGGGAGCCGAGCGGTACAGTGCTCGTTTCGAGCACGTTCGCTCATCTCTAGTAATTATCATCAAAATTTGACAACTCACTATAAATGCTGGTAATACGTTATTATCAGTCTTTATTATTAATCTATATAATATATGATATATATATGTAATATATTATATTATTATGGTTTTCCAATTTGTCCATATAAAATGTTGGCTGTTTATGATTTTGTGATAATTTGCCCAAAAAAAAAATTCTGGTTGGCAACCCTGATTATGAGTCGGGGCCCAATTAAGGTCGTTTAGTTTTCTTATACAGGTCATACTGGCCTGTTTTCTGTGCACCCACTTGCATGTTCTCCTCATGACTTTTGGGCCAATTGTTTGCCGACAAAACAGTACGGCAGAGGTTCTCTCCAGGCATCAGCAAAGGTTATAGGGCCAACAAGGACTGTGCAGCATCGGCTAGCTCTATGGTATGGACTCCTTTGCAGCCACAGAAGACATGTCTTCCCTAAACCCATGGTAACTTTCACATATGCAATTGGCCCTGGCTATATAGATGACTTATATGGACCAGCAGAGCAGACACCGCACATCCTTGAATGTCTTCTTTACAAAGAAAACCTGTTGAATACTAAATGATCACGTTGCCATAGTGATGGTAATCAGATATGGACTCCTAAGTCTGGGGTTCACCCACATCCAGAACCTTTAAACAACCTTCATGAATCACTTAAAGGGGTTCTCTCACTTCAGCAAATAGTATTTATTATGTAGAGGTTATGTTTTGTGATTGTCCATATTGCTTCCTTTGCTGGCTGGATTCATTTTTCCATCACATTATACACTGTTCGTTTCCATGGTTACGACCACCCTGCAATCCAGCAGAAGTGGTCATGCTTACACTATAGGAAAAAGCGACAGTCTCTCTGGTGGCCAGGACCGTGGGAGCTTACTAAGGCTGTTTTTATCTAAAGTGTGCAAGCAGGACCACCACTCCTGGATTGCAGGGTGGTCGTAACCATGAAAACGAGCAGTGTATAATGTAATGGAAAAATGGATCCAGTCAGCAAAGGAGGCAATGTGGACAATCACTATACATTAGTAAGTGCATTGTATTAACTTTCTCTACATGATAAATGCCATTTGCTGAAGTGAGAGAACTCCTAATCTAGTCCATGCATTCAATGTCAGTATAATCTACCTTAGTGATCTACTTTGGAAAATCAGAACATGATTTATAAATTTCTATACCTGTTTGTTGCGTGCAATTTGGAAGGGGGCTGACCCGTCCTCCTCTCTGGTATTCATGTCTGCAGTAAAAGGTACAACTATGTTGATGTAACTATAACAACATGGGAGACAGTCCAGCCCGGTCATAAACCCAACCTGTTACAACTGGGAGGCCGGAAGCTTCAGCTCTGCTATGTGATACAAGTGCTCGGAGAAGACGGCATTAACTCTATCACTGCCAGGCCGCTTCCATACAGTCCTAGCATTTTGGATCAATTTACTTAAAATCATGATGTGAATAAATTGAGCAAAGGGATTCATAGGGTGCATGGGACTGAATATTTTCCAAAAGAGATTTTTTTGGCCGGTATAAAAATATATACTGTACTGTGCACTTTACATTATGTTCCAATGAAAATCAAAGGCAGGCGTACATATGAAACTGACAGTGCAGATTTATCATTAACCCCTTCTACACCAGAGGTTTTTTTTGCCTTTGCGTTTTTGTTTTGCGCTCCCCGCCTTCAAAGAGCCATAACTTTTTTTTATTTTTCCGGCTTTCACAAAGCCATATGAGGACATGTTTTTTGCAGGACAAGTTGTACTTTCTAATGCCACCATTTAATATCGCATGGGAAAGAAATTCCAAATGGGGTGGAATTGAAAAAAAAACCACAATTCTGCCACAGTTTTAGGGGTTTGTTTGTTGTTGTTTTTTACAGCATTCACTCTGTGGTAACTCACTTTTGATCTTCATTCTCCAGGTCAGTACAAATCCGGCGATACCACATATGTATAGTTTTTCTTGCATTTTGATACTAAAAAAAATTACAAAAACTTGAAAAAATCTTTTTTTTGTTGTTGTTGTCATTTTTGACCCCATAACCTTTTTGTGGTTATGTGTACAGAGCTAGGTGAGGGCTCATTTTTTGCAATGCGATCTGTACTTTTCATTGATACCATTCTGGGATGTATACCACTTTTGGATCACTTTTTATTTATTTTTTTTGCAGGAGAAGAAGTGACCAAAAAATGGTGAATCAGCCATTTTGACACTTTTTTTGTTTCGCCTTTTTTTGTATGAGAGGTTAAATGTCTGCCGGTCACGGACATTAGCCGCTGGTAGCTGCTGTATAAAACAGCAGGCACTTGGTTGCTATGGTGCCCGCTCCTGTCTTTGAAGATCCAACATGTGACATACTATTACATCACATGTCAGGACAGGGTTAATATATGCCAGAAAACTGGCGTGAAAAAAAGTTGCAAACTGCATGATTGCGACTTTTTCAACACCACTTGTTTAAAAATTTTTGCTCAGGTTGGCATTTCTCTGCCAGCCTCATTACTTTCCCGAAAAGGTGGCATGGCGAGGGCGGAGAGAAGGCAGGGCCAGCGGCCCAGCCACATTTATCATCATTTGGCGGCATAGATATTAGTAAACGCCTAATTTATGATGGGGCGTACGCAGGGGTCCAGATTTTCCTGCCCCAAGGATCTGTCTAAAAAGTGTCACAAACTAGGATTTCTTCAATTTTTCAAATCACTCTAAAGGAGAATGGGGGGGGGAGGCTTTGTGGAAAGGGGCGTGACCTAGGATGCAACATTTCGTGCTATAATTCTGGCTTAAAAATTTGTTTCAAAGGAAGTCCACCAATAGCTGGAATAGAATCAAAAGATAGTGTCCATCCCTGCACCAGGCGTATCATCCAGCCTGAGCCCCTGTGATAAATCTGGTGCAGGTCTAGACAGCCGGTCTAATCTTACAGCATTTTAAGGATTAGTAAATCTGCCCCCAGGAGCTTTTCCCAAAGGACGGAGTGACTAGTTTATCATATCAGCTAATTCAAGCTTTTTGGTAGTGATTGTTGGTGCTCCCAAATGTCAAGGTATCAA